>PGWS01030144.1:0-14913 GCA_002896235.1 Cicer reticulatum | reverse complement strand
CTAGGCTTATTCTTGTCCAATTATGTTTTTTAACCAATCTTGTGCATCCAATAAGTGTGCTTGTTCCTTGGATTAACATTAGTCAATTTCGTTCTCCTGATAATTCTAGTTCCAACTAGGGTTTTTAAACCATCTGTGCATCTAATAATTCATTTGTGTCATAGATTACATTTATGATTTTTTCGTCCTCCTAGGCTTATTCTAGTCCAATTAGGACTATTAACATTTGTTGCATCAATAGGTTGTGTTTGTGTATTTTAACATTTATGTCTCCCTAGGGTTATTTTAGTCCCATTAGGGTTTCTAACCAATCTTGTGCATCAATAAGTTCATTTGTGCCAATTGGATTAACATTTAGGTCATTTTCCGTCCCTAGGCTTATCTAGTTCAATTAGGGTTTTACCAATCTTGTGCATCCATAAGTTCATTTGTCAATGGATTAACATTTAGGTCATTTCGTGCCACCCTAGCATGTAACACCCCGATTTTCAATGCGAGTGTATATTTTTTTTTCAACACAAATTCATAAAATCAGAGAGAGGAAATAAACAAGAAAATATTTTGGGATAAAATTGAAGTCGTAACACAACGACAAATAAGTTAACAAAATTTACAAGCAGCGGAATAGTTTTTGAAAATACGAATCCAAAGTATTTACACTTCAAAGAGTGGTACATGCACCCCGCATCTAATAAAATGTCAAACAGACATATTCATAGGTACAGTTTTCCAAATTAAAATAAACGCAACCAAAAAGAAGACGTCTAGTCCCGATACATCAACCTAATCTGATCATTCTACAAAAACTTATACACCTGAGTGAACTCCACGCGCCCCGTGAGATCCTAATTACATAGCTCCAGTCAAGCATTTCCATCTACATTCCCATCCGTAGGTATACGAACCAGTAGGATCGTCCTGGCTCTCATCTTAGGGCAAAGCCCAGATTTCCACAATAGTTGTAAAGGGGTCACCACCGAATTTAACAGTTAACACATAACATTTAAGTTTCTAAATGCACAAAATTAACCTTTCAACTAAGCATGCACCTTAAAAGGATTTCCATATGCTAAAAGTTCATGTAACACTTGCCAATAAAAAATAAATCAAGAATAAGGTTCTCAATCACTCAAGTATATATAACTAACCCCGACATTGATAAGTTAATGAGCAATCTGTTATCTTAACTCAAAATAGAAATTTCACTGGACCAATCGATTGGGAAATCGATTTGGATGAAGGATTTTGTAAAATTTAAACTCTGGGCTCAATTCAATCGATTGGGAAATCGATTGAATGAATGTCTGAGCCCCCGGTATTAATGCCAAACGATTGCCAAATCGATTTTGTCAGTTTTGTTGAGTTCCTGTCTTTCTGCCAATCGATTTCTTAAAAGGTTTTGAAAAACATATTTGGGAAATCGATTGCCAAATCGAATTTGTCAAATTTGTGAAGTCTCTGCAACTCATCAAAATCGATTGGGAAATCAATTTCCCTGCTTATTCTTCCAAAAATAAAATAAACTAACTCAATCACATTCATACACAATTCCACATCTTAAACTTAGCAATGTTGGACTTTAGTCCTTTGAATCCTAATTTTGACATAATTAACAAACATACAATAATTCATACATCATATGATAAATCTAACATTTGAATTGAGCAAGATTTCAAAGAACAAACAATCCAATCCTACACACTTGGAACATATTGCTTGGAACACAAGAAATCAACAAAAGTTGATTATTCACATGTTAAATCGATTGGGAAATCGATTTCATGACAAGGGTGTAAGGATAAGTATATGTTTGTGATTGTATAATCGATTGGGAAATCGACTGACTAAATTAGAATTGAAAATTGAACAAGTTAGTGGCAACCTGATTTACAGGTTAATCGATTGACAAATCGATTGTACATATCACAAAATGAAAACTGATTGAAATTAATCGACTGGCAAATCGATGGGAAGTCACAGGGCACTGGAATCGATTGGCAAATCGATTTGCTAATTAAAATTTCAAAAGGAACTTAAGCCTTGACTAAAACAATCGATTGGACAATCTATTATGTGAATTTCAATCAGTTAAGTTTGGTTGCAATCGATTGGGAAATCGATTGAACTAAACCCCAGGTAAGAACTTTTCAGAAAACAAATACCAATCGACTGCAAATCGACTGACATTAAAATAGTTGAGTTACTGACTTAACCACATCGATTGGCAAATCGATTGAAAGAACTTTTGAAACACAATCGATTGGGGAATCGATTGAAACAAATGTTTTTGATATCTCAGTGAACTCCCAGTTTGTGCCAATCGATTATGCTATTGGTGAATCGATTTATTCTGAAAAGTGCTTAAAAAGAATCGATTGGAAAATCGATTAGCTATATATTCAAGATTAAAGAAAAACAAGACTCGCGATAATCGATTGGAAATCGATTACACATGTTTTATAACTTTAATAAATCGATTGGTTAATTCGATTTAGTAGTTGTTTTTCTTAAACTATATAAACTGTCTTTCAATCTTTTTCAAAAAGAACCTTGATCATAATTTTCATATTTCTAAGAACTCAAGATAACTTCAATAACAGATCACAATACACTTTCTAACAATCTGATATTGCTCTTTCAGATCAAGATCAAAAGATTATCAACAATCAATAAAAGAGCTTGAAAAGTGATCTTGAGAGAAAAGACAAAGTTCTCATGAACAATCATTGAATATCCAGATTCGTGAGAAGAACAACTGATCAAGATTGAGACTGTTTTTGTACTTCTGTTAATCTGTCTGTAACAATACTTTGAAACGAAACGAACGCTAGAATCCAGCTGAAACCTGTGGCTACTTTCTTGGGTGAGAGGTCTCAACAAGAAAGAGTCGTACTTTGATTTTGTGTTAGACTGCTGAGTGTCTACAAGGATCAAAGGTTGATAGAAAGCAGCTAGAAACTGGTGGCTACTTTTTGGGTGAGAGTGCTCAACAAGAAAGAGTCGCACTGTGATTCTGTGGTTAGATTGCGAGGTATCTACAAGGATCAGAGGGTGATCAATAGGAAAGAGATCATTAAGATAGATAGGTTTCAGGGATGAAACTAGCACATCTGTAATTGATTCTTTCTATTGGAGAAGAAAATCTGAAATCCGTTTGGATTGTCAGGACTGATGTAGGTTGATCCAAGTTGAACAACTGCACCAGTATAAATTCTTGGTGCACTTCTCTAGACCTTAAGCTCCTTTAATTTTCTTTTGCCAATATTTGTATATGTGATTAATTAGATGCATGTTAAACATATTCTGTGATAATTAATATGTTTAATCTGTTAATTGACTTGCATGCATCTGGTTAATTGCTTATCAATCTACTTGAACTTGCTAATCTTGTATGCCGCAATTATAACTTCCGCTGTGCGTATAATTCTGATTTAATTTCTTAAAGAAAACTAACATTCCGATTATTACGAGGTCGTACCAACCAACATTGGCCTCAGAGACACATACTTTTCAGTAGGTAACATCATAAAAGCACTATGGTCTCAAACGATTGTCTGGGAGAAGGCGCACGTTAGCAGACTTCCAGCTTTCAACGGAACAGCTGTATATGTACTGAACACAGGATGCTGTCCCTGGACCAATGGCATAGACATCCTTGAACGCTGTTAGAAACGGCTCATATATTGCAAGATTGCAGGAAAAATGCTCATGATTCTCAACCTAGAGCCGATTGGTCAGACGACGACAAAAAGAAGGTAGGTTTAATTGCTGAAGGCTAAAACATTATAACATCTGCTCTTGGTGCAGAAGAATTCTTTAGAGTATCCAAATGGCAAGTCAGCAAAAGAAAATGTGGACATTCTTCTAAGAAACACATGAAGGAACCACAGATGTGAATGAGAGCTCGGTAAACAATTTATGCACGAATAGGAATTATTCAGCATGAAAAAGGACGAATCCATCAGCGTCTGCAAAACCAGATCACACACATTGTGAATAATCTTTCACGCATTTGGGAAAGCATTGGACAACGAACAGCAAATTGGAAATTTATGAGTGTCCTAACCAGAGAATGGCAGCCAAAAATAACAGCCATAGCAGAATCTAAAGATTTAGCAAGATCAAACGACTGCAACTTTGTTTGGAAAACTAAGGGACATGAATGGGCTACATCGACTGGACGAATCAGAAAAGGAAAGCCGCAAAAAGAAAGAACTACCCCTGAAGGTTCAAGCCCAGCAATCGAAAACTGAATCAGATAGCTGCTCAGATCAATCCAGTAGTGAATCTGAGAGCCGGAAATCGGGTGCTTGTCAAGAAATTTAAGAAGTTTCTGAAGAAGAAAGACAACAATTCAGAAAACATCTAGCTCCAAGACTACTACACAGACCATTTACCATGCTATGATGTGGTAAAACTGGTCACATAAAGTCAGAATGCTACAAATTGCAAAACAAGAATAAGAGCTATGCAAAATCACAAGGCAAGGAACCAGTCACCAAAACCAGAAAGTTATATTGCATGGATGATAATGATGAAGTCCTCAGCCGTCTTCAGATGAAGAAGAAGTCAATTTGTGTCTCATGCAAATACCGATTCAGAATCAGAAAATGAGGTTAGTTTCACATCTAATCCAACATTGATGAGCTACAAGGAAGCTTTCATGAAACTGCATGATGATTATGTGAATTCTATAAAAAGTTGTTAAAGCACAAAGAAAATGCTTGAAACAAATGAATATTGAACATAAAGAAATTGAAAATTTATGTGAACAACTGAAAAGGATTCACATGAAAAATCTGGCCAAAGTGGCATTGAACTTGAAATACTGTTGCATCATTAAAATGCTGATTTATTAAAGTTTGCAATAGTAAAGATTAAGCTGAATGTCATACTTAGCAATCAAAGACATGTTCATGAAAAAATCTGGTTTAGGATAATACACCAAATATGCAGTTAAAAAGAAATAAAAAACAGATATGGTATTGGTATATGCAAACCAGAAATGTCAAACATGGTCAAAAATCTGCTATTGCTAAGAGTATGTATGACATCTTTACTAAACCAAACAAACATTCATCCTTTATGCAAATGTCATTTCTGTTGCAAGAAGGGACATTTTGTGTCAAATTGCACATTTAAAAATTAGCCAATAGAGATGGAAGCAAGTTTGGATAGCAAAGAAATCTGTGTTTGAAACTGACCCTGCAGGACCATTTGAATTGGTACCTAGATCCAAAACTTTAATTATTTGCCAGATGTGTTGACATCGCACCAAGCAAGATTGGTATTGAAGTGGATGCTCAGACACATGAAAGGAGACAAGTTTGAAAGTCTTGTCTTTAACATTAAATGAAAAGTTTAATGAAGAAAGATTTTTGGTCAACAAAGTTGTATTGATGACACAGGAAAAGAGTCAATGGCATTTCAATCAGAAAGTTTTTTTTGTTTACAATCTGATTGGGTAATCGATTTCACGTTTTGTTCTTGTTGTGTTTTAAAATAATCGATTTGGGAATCGATTGTTTTAGCCCAGGATTCAAAATTCAGAGATGTGTTTTGAAATATGCCCGAGCGTCGATTGGGAAATCGACTAGTTCAGTATTCAACGTTTAGACAATCGATTGGGGAATCGATTAAGTAACTCTGGACATCGATTTGGACATCGATTAGAAATATTACCGTTGTGACTATTTCTCACTAGCCGTTGAAGGTCATTATTACCAAATCGATTGAGGATTTCCAGAAACGGTAACATAGTCGATTGAGCAATCGATTTACTTGTTCAAAGGTTTAAAAAGAAACAGGTCTAAATCGATTTCTTCACTGATTATTTCCAGATTTCTCTATTTTTCTCTGCTTCATCTTCTTGCTTTGTCTCTGCAACTGATATCTGCATTCAATCTACACTCTATCTTCACTCAATCCCTTCAATCTACTAACATGGCTCGAGTGAAACAGACCAGCCATACCCCTCATCATCATCTTTCAACAACTGGATACTCCTACATACCACCTACTGTGTCTAAAAGAATCTCAATTCCTAACGCATAGATCCCTTGCAAGGACAAGGCAAGCAACCTGGCACTGAATCAAGAAGTATCTAAGAAAAGGAAGGAACCACATCAGAGAGAGCTCTTGGGCTAATGCTATGAAAGAGATATCTCAGAAGAAAAAGAGCCAGTTTATCACCCCACCTAAGAACAAACCCTGCACCTAAGGATAGGATGCAGAAGTCACCATTCCGGCAGAGTTTCTGAAAAGGAAAGTCCATGAGGGCAGAACCTGGATTTTGCCATACTTTGATATAGAGGGCTTCACATACCTTCCAAGATCTTTGAGATTTCATGTCTTGAAGGTTTTCTTTCATCTACTTTCGGACAGTTATCCAAAACTGATAAGGGAGTTTTTACGCAAACTTCAAGCTTACTGATAAGGGATCACGACTCAGATTAAAGGTAAAGAGTTATCAAGACCTTTGAAGATTTGATGACTGACAGATGCCATTCCCACGGAACATCTTTAGATGGCAGTCTCTGATGCGGATGCAGCTGACGAGGTTGGGAAGCATCACTGGACCAGGAACACGCAGTGAAATATATTATGGTGGATGGTTTTGTTGAAATACATCCTCATTGCCAATTGGACAGATGAAAGTACAGCAACGGATGCTCATGTATACAAACAAGGATACTTGTACCGCGATCAGGAAATCACGCAGTGGTTCAGAAGCTTGATATTCTACTTTTATGGGGATTACAAAGAGCTACAGATGAGTTGGACCTGGATTGTGCTACGCATATTGCTAGAAGCTTCGCAAAGTAAAATTATGTTGCCGTATCCAGCTGCTCACAAAGATACTTAAAACATTTCGAGGTGTCTTTGGGAATGAAGAATCTGCTAAGACAACTCTCATCTTCGGTGAAGCAATTGTAAATCAGATGAAATTGAGAAAGAAATGGCATTTGGATTGAGCCAATGCCAAATGTTGAGCCAACTCCTCCACAAGCCTCTGAATCTGCAGCTGAGCCTCCTGCATATGTTACAAAATTGATGGAATTTATGGCAGCTCAGATGGCACACAATGCCAAACTGCTAGAGTCCAATGCAAGGATGGAAGCTACTTTAACATCTATCCAAACATCCCTGAAATCAGTTGTTCAGGATGTTGCTGCAATTCAAGCACACCTAGGCCTCAAGCTATCATTCGAAGAAATAGCAGATATTGGTCGACAAGCAACTGAAGAACCACAACCAGATCCCCTAGATCGGTCTGAGACTCACGGTGAGGAGACACCAGCTGAGGTTAATACAGCGGTCTCTACCTCTCCCCTAGATGATAGTGAGGACCAGCCCACTTTAGGAGATTAGGTGTTTAAGTTCTTTATTTGTGATGTCTTGGTGTTTTGCTGTTTTGCTGTTTTGTTTTTTTATGTTTTTTTTGTTTTCATAATGATATATATATGAGCAAGTTTTTTTCATTATTATCATATTAATTTTGTCATACTACTCTGTTGCATATCTGTTGTTTGATCTGATACACTGCACATGTTGTTTAATTTGAATTCAGTTATCTTAATCAAACTGTTATGCTGAGTAATTGCTCTGATATATTGCTATGAATTTCATTGTTCTGATGCACTATGTTATATGATTTCAAACCCAATGCTTATGTTCTGTAACATAGGGGGAGGAATTGTTTTTCTGCCTTTTTGACTTAACTGACAAAGGGGGAGAAAAATTATAACTTGTTATAACTTGTTAGTTGCATTGTTTTTACAATCTGATTTTTTTGCTCTGATACTTAATAATACTTAATAATGTAGTTTATAATACTCTTATTCATGTTGTTTTGAAATGCTCAAGTTAAAATTGTATGAATTGTCAATTATGCCAAAAAGGGGGTGATTGTTGGACTTTAGTCCTTTGAATCCTAATTTTGACATAATTAACAAACATACAATAATTCATACATCATATGATAAATCTAACATTTGAATTGAGCAAGATTTCAGGAACAACAATTCAAATCCTACCAACACTTGGAACATGTTTGCTTGGAACACAAGAAATCAACAAAAGTTTGATTTTTGACTGAAGCAAATCGATTGGAAATCGATTTCATAACAAGGGTGTAAGGATTAACACAACTGTTTGTGATTGTATAATCGATTGGGAAATCGACTGACTAAATTAGAATTGAAATTGACAAGTCAGTGGCACCCCAGTTTACAGGGTAATCGATGACAAATACATACAGTCACAAGTGAACCTCTGATGAAACTAATCGACTGGCGAAATCGATTTGTTACAAGTCACAGTGACACTAGGAAATCGATTTCGCCTAAATTAAATGTCACAGCAAGGAACTTAAGCCTTGACTAACACAATCAATTGGACAATCTATTGTGTAGGAAATTCAATCAGTTATGTTTGGTTGCAATCGATTGGGAAATCGATTGAACTAAACACCAGGTAAGAACGTTTTCAGAAAAACAAATACCAAATCGACTGGCACATCGACTAACATTAAAATAGCTGAGTTACTGACTTAAACCACAAGAGATTGGCAAATCGTTGAAGAACTTTTTGAAACACAATCGATTGGGGAATCGATTGAAACAAATGTTTTGATATTCAGTGAACTCCCAGTTTGTGGCCAATCGATTATGCATATTTGTGAATCGATTTATTCTGAAAAGTGTTTTAAAAGAATCGATTGGTAAAATCGATTAGCTTATATAGTTTAAGATTAAAGAAAAACAAGACTCGCGATAATCGATTGGCAATCGATTACACATGTTTTTAACTTTAAGGAAAATCGATTGGTGAATCGATTTAGTAGTTGTTTTCTGAAACTATATAAACTATCTTTCAATCTTTTTCTCTAAGAACCTTGATCATATTTTCATATTTCTAAGAACTCAAGATAACTTCAATAACCAGATCACAATAAACTTTGTTAACAATCTGATATATGCTCTTTCAGATCAAGATCAAAAGATTATCAACAATCAATGAGAGAGCTGGAAAAGTGATCTTGAGAGAAAAGACAAAAGAATTCTCATGAACAATCATGAATATCCAGATTCGTGAGAAGAACACTGAATCAAGATTGAAGACTGCTTTTGTCTTCCTTTATTCTGTCGTAACATAATGCTTGAAACAAAACGAAGCGCTAGAAAGCCAGCTAGAAACTGGTGGCTACTTCTTGGGTGATAGGTCTTCCAACAAGTCGTACTTGCTCACAAGGATCAAGATAGAGAGTCGTGAGAGTGCTCAAGACAAGAAAGATCGCACGTGATTCTGTGTTTAGATTGGAGTATTCTACAAGGATCAGAAGGGTGATCAATAGGAAAGAGATCATTAAGATAGATATGTTTCGGGATGAAACTGGACAATCTGTAATTGATTCTTTCTATTGGAGAAAAAAATGATATCGGTTTTTGGATTTTCAGGACATGGATGTTAGGTGTCAGCGTTTGACATGAACCAGTTATAAATCTTGGATGCATCTTCTTAACCCTTAACTCCTACTTTTCTTCTTGCATATCTGTATATGTGATTAATATAGATGCATATTAACTATTCTGTGATAAGTAATATTGTTTAATCTGGTAATTTGACTTGCATGCATCTTGGTTAATTGCTTATCAATCTACTTGAACTTGCTAATCTTGTATGCCGCAATTTAATTCCGCTGTGCGTATAATTCTGATTTAATTTCTTAAAGAACTAATACATTCCGATTATTTCGAGGTCATACTTACCAACAATTGGTATCAGAGCCTAACTTTTCGAGAGGTAACACTCATAAAAGCATTATGGCCTCAAACGATTTTCTGGGAGAAGGCGCATCGTTAGCAAGACCTCCAGCTTTCAACGGAACAACTTATATGTACTGGAAGCACATGATGCTGATCTTCCCTGGAAGCCAGTGGCTAGACATCCTTGACGCTGTTGAAAATCGGTCAATATAATCCAAAGTTGCAGAACAAATGAATCAATGATCTCAAGCCTAGAGATGGTCTACGGACGCAAAAGAAGGTAGGTAATAATGAATAAGAGCTAAGAACATTATAACATCTGTCTCTTTGTGCATAAGATTCTTAGAGTACAACTGCAAGTCAGCAAAAAGAAATGTGGGACATCTTCAAGAAACACATGAAGGATACCACACATGTGAAGAGAGCTCGGTAAAACACACTTAATGCACGAAATGAATTATTCAGCATGAAAAAAGACGAAATCCATCACGATCTGCAAACAGATTCACAACATTGTGAATAATTTCCAGCATTGGGAAAGCAAGTGGGAAAACGAACAACAGATGGAAAAATATGAGATGTCTACCAGAGAGTGGCAGCCTAAAATAACAGCCATAGTTGAATCTAAAGATTTAGCAAAGATGACAACTGCAACTTTGTTTGGAAAACTAAGGGAACATGAAATGGAACTACATCGGCTGGACGAATCAGAAATGGAAATCAGGAAAAAGAAAGGATTATCCTTGAAGGTTCAAGCCCAGCAATCGAATACTGAATCAGATAGCTGCTCAGATGAATCCAGTAGTGAAACTTAAGAGACTGAAATCGGGTCACTTGTCAAGAAATTTAAGAAGTTTCTGAAGAAGAAAGACAACAAATTCAGGAAGCCATCTAGCTCCAAGACTAGTGACAACAAATACATGCTATGAATGTGGAAAAACTGGTCATATCAAGTCTAACTGTCACAAGATGAAATACAAAAATAGGACTACAAATACTAAAGACAAGGAGCCAGCTCACAAAGCCAGAAGAGCATATATTGCATGGAGTGACAACGAACAATCTTCTGCCTCTTCGAATGAAGAAGAAGTCAATTTGTGTCTCATGGCAAATACCGATTCAGAATCAGAAAATGAGGTTAGTTCACAATCTAATCCAACATATGATGAGCTACAAGAAGCTTTCAATGAACTGTATGATGATTATGTGAATTCCATAAAACAATTGTTAAGCACAAAGAAAATGCTTGAATAAATGAATATTGAACATAAAGAAATTGAAAATTTATGTGAACAACTGAAAAAGGATTCACATGAAAAATCTGCAAAGTGCATTGAACTTGAAAATACTGTTGCATCATTAAAATCTGATTTATTGAAATTTGCTAATAGTAAAGATAAACTGAATGTCATACTTAGCAATCAAAGACATGTTCATGAAAAATCTGGTTTAGGATATACACCAAATATGCATGTTAAAAGAAATAAATATAGATATGGTATTGGTTATATGCAAACCAGAAATGTCAAACATGGTCAAAAATCTGCTATTGCTAAAAGCATGTATGACATCTTTACTAAACCAAACAAACATTCATCCTTTGATGGCAAATGTCATTTCTGTTGCAGAAAGGGACATTTTGTATCAAATTGCACATTTAAAAAATTAGCCAATAGAGGATGGAAGCAAGTTTGGATAGCAAAGAAATCTGTGTTTGAAACTGACCCTCCAGGACCCACTTTAAATTGGGTACCTAGATCCAAAACTTAACTATTGTTTTGTAGGTGTGCTTGACATCCACCAAGCAAGATTGGTATTTGAAAGTGGATGCTCAAGACACGTGAAAGGAGACAAGTTTGAGAGTCTTGTCTTTAACATTAAATGAAGTTAAATGAAGAAAGATTGGTCAACCAAGTTGTATTGATGACACAGGAAAAGAGTCAATGGCATTTAATCAGAAAGTTTTTAAATCGATTGGGTAATCGATTTCACGTTTTGTTCTTTGTTGTGTTTAAAATAATCGATTTGGGAATCGATTGTTTTAGCCCAGGATTCAAAATTCAGAGATATGTTTTGAAATATGCCCGAGCGTCGATTGGGAAATCGACTAGTTCAGTATTCAACGTTTAGACAATCGATTTGGGAATCGATTAAGTAACTCTGGACATCGATTTGGACATCAATTAGTAATATTACCGTTATGACTATTTCTCACTAGCCGTTGAAGGTCATTATTACCAAATCGATTGAGGATTTCCAGAAACGGTAACATAGTCGATTGAGCAATCGATTTACTTGTTCAAAGGTTTAAAAAGAAACAGGTCTAAATCGATTTCTTCACTGATTATTTCCAGATTTCTCTATTTTTCTCTGCTTCATCTTCTTGCTTTGTCTCTGCAACTGATATCTGCATTCAATCTACACTCTATCTTCACTCAATCCCTTCAATCTACTAACATGGCTCGAGTGAAACAGACCCAAGCCCATACCCCTTCACCTTCATCATCTTCAACAACTGGAACTCCTACACCTCCACCTACTGTGTCTAAAAGAATCTCAATTCCTACGCATAAGATCCTTGCCAAGGACAAGGGCAAGCAACCTGCACTGAATCAAGAAGTATCTAAGAAAAGGAAGGAACCACCATCACAGAAGCTTTTGGCAGATGCTATGAAAGAAATTGCTCAGAAGAAAAAGAAGCCAGTTACATCACCCCCACCTAAGAAAATCCCTGCACCTAAGGACAAGGATGCAGAAGTCACCATTCCAGCAGAGTTTCTGAAAAGGAAAATCCATGAGGGCAGAACCCTGGATTTTGCCTACTTCGATACAGAAGGCTTCACATTCCAAGATCATTTGAGATTTCATGGTCTTGAAGGTTTTCTTTCATCTACTTTGGACAGTTATCCAAAACTGGTAAGGGAGTTTTACGCAAACTTCAAGCTTACTGATAAGGGATTCAAGACTCAGATTAAAGGTAAAAGGTTATCAATGACCTTTGAAGATTTTGCTGAACTGACAGGATTGCCATTCCACGGAACATCTTTAGATGGCAGTTTTGATGCGGATGCAGCTGACGAAGGTTGGGAAGCATCACTGGACAGGCACACGGCAGTGAAAGATATCATGGTTGATGGTTTTGTTGAAACCATCTCATTGCCAATTGGACAGATGAAAGTACAGCAACGGATGCTTATGTATACAATAACAAGGATACTTGTACCGCGATCAGGAAATCGCGCAGTGGTTCAGAAGCTTGATATTCTACTTTTATGGGGATTATCCAAAGAGCTAAAGATGAGTTGGACCTGGATTGTGCTACGACATATGCTAGAAGCTTCGCAAAGTAAAATTATGTTGTCGTATCCACAGCTGATCACAAAGATACTTAAACATTTCAAGGTGTCTTTTGTGAATGAAGAATCTGCTAAGACAACCCTCATCTTCGGTGAAGCAATTGTAAATCAGATGAAATTGAAGAAAGTGAATGGCATTTGGATTAGGCCAATGCCAAATGTTGAGCCAACTCCTCCACAAGTCTCTGAATCAGCAGCTGAGCCTCCTGCATATGTAGCAAAACTGATGGAATTTATGGCAGCACAAATGGCACACAATGCCAAACTGCTAGAGTCTAATGCAAGGATGGAAGCTACTTTGACATCTATCCAAACATCCCTGAAGTCAGTTGTTCAGGATGTTGCTGCAATTCAAGCACACCTAGGCCTCAAGCTATCATTCGAAGACATAGCAGATATTGGTCGACAAGCAACTGAAGAACCACAACCAGATCCCCTAGATCGGTCTGAGACTCACGGTGAGGAGACACCAGCTGAGGTTAATACAGCGGTCTCTACCTCTCCCCTAGATGATAGTGAGGACCAGCCCACTTTAGGAGATTAGGTGTTTAAGTTCTTTATTTGTGATGTCTTGGTGCTTTGCTGTTTTGCTGTTTTGTTTTTTTTTTATGTTTTTTTTTGTTTTCTTAATGATATATATATGAGCAAGTTTATTCATTGTTATCAAATTAATATTGTCATACTGCTATGTTGCATATCTGTTGTTTGATCTAATACACTGCACATGTTGTTTAATTTGAATTCAGTTATCTTAATCAAACTGTTATGCTCAGTAATTGCTCTGATATATTGCTATGAATTTCATTGATCTGATATACTATGTCATATGATTTCAACCCCAATGCTTATGTTGTTTAACATAGGGGGAGGAATTGTTTTCTGCCTTTTTGACTTAACTGACAAAGGGGGAGAAAAATTATATCTTGATAATATGCCTTGTTATTACATTGTTTTTACAATCTGTTGATTTGCTCTGATACTTTATGATGTAATAATGTAACAATACTCTTATGTACTCTTATGCATGTTGTTTTGAAATGCTCAAGTTACAATTGTATGAATTGTCAATTATGCCAAAAAGGGGGAGATTGTTGGACTTTAGTCCTTTGAATCCTAATTTTGACATAATTAACAAACATACAATGTTCATACACCACATGATAAATCTAACATTTGAATTGAGCAAGATTTCAGGAACAACAATCCAATCCTACACACTTGGAACATATTGCTTGGAACACAAGAAATCAACAAAAGTTGATTATTCACTGGTTAAATCGATTGGGAAATCGATTTCATAACAAGGGTGTAAGGATAAGTATATGTTTGTGATTGTATAATCGATTGGGAAATCGATTGGGAAATCGACTGACTAAATTAGAATTGAAAATTGAACAAGTCAGTGGCAACCTGATTTACAGGTTAATCGATTGACAAATCGATTGTACATATCACAAAATGAAAACTGATTGAAACTAATCGACTGGCAAATGGATTGGGAAGTCACATGGCACTAGTAAATCGATTGGCAAATCGATTGCCTAAATAAAATTTCAAAAGGAACTTATGCCTTGACTAAAACAATCGATTGGACAATCTATTGTGTGATATTTCAATCAAGTTAAGTTTGGTTGCAATCGATTGGGAAATCGATTGAACTAAACACCAGGTAAGAACTTTTCAGAAAACAAATACCAAATCGACTGGCACATCGACTAACATTAAAATAGCTGAGTTACTGACTTAACCACAATCGATTGGCAAATCGATTGAAAGAACTTTTTGAAACA
>PGWS01030143.1:0-12546 GCA_002896235.1 Cicer reticulatum | reverse complement strand
TTCCTAGGAGAAGGGCATCTCTAACCAGACCCCTGCCTTTTAATGCACAACATACATGTACTGGAAAGAGAGGACTGCTCATCTTTCTAGAAAGCATGTGGGCTGAACATCTTAGAGGCAGTGGAGAATGGTCCCTACGTGCCTAAACTGCAGGCACTGAGGGATCATCCATCATATCAAACCAAGATCTGATTGGTCTGATATGACAAAAGAAAGTTGGTTTATAATGCTAAACGGCCAAGAATATAATAACATCTGCTTTGTGTGCAGAAGAATTCTACAGGTGTCAACTGCAATCTGCAAAAGATGTGGGATACTCTTCAGGCGAAACACCATGAAGGCACCACAGATGTCAAAAGGGCCAGAACAAATACTCTCATGCATGAGTATGAATTGTTCAACATGAAGATGGATGAATCAGATCAGTGACTTGCAGAGCAAGGTTCACACTACATCATCAACAATCTTCATGCCCTAGGAAAAGTTGTAGACAAGAGCAACAAATAGGAAAAGTAATGAGGTGCTTGACAAGAGAATGCAACCCAAAATTCACTGCCATTGCTGAATCAAAAGGACCTGGCAACTGACTATTGCAAATTATTTGGAAACTCAGGGAACATGAGATGGAATTGCACATATGAATGAGTCAGAACAATTACCAGGAAAAAGCAAAGGACTTTCACTAAAGGCTCAAACTCACAAAGCAAAATCTGAACCAGACACTGATGATTCAGAAAGTGAATCTGATGAAGAGCATGAATAGGAATGTTTGGTCAGAAAATTTCAAGAAATTTTTGAAAAGAAAGGAAGCCATTCAAGAAAAAACCACATAATCCAAGGCTAAAGGCTTCTGCAAGAGTGATCCAATGATAGCGAAGTCATTACTTGCTAATGATGTGGTTTAAACAACAGTCACATCAGATCTGAGTGCTATAAACGCAAAACAAAACAAGCCTGTGAAGACTAAAGGAATAGGATCAACAACCTTCAACAAAGAGAGCCTACATTGCCTGGAACGACAATGTTGAAGATTCATCTGATGATTCTGAAGATGACGGAAGCTAACTGTGTCTCCATGGCAAATACTGACTCAGAATCTGACAGTGAAGTAAGTACAACCTCTAATCCATCCTATGATGAACTGCATGATGCCTTTAATGAATTGGCATACTGAATATTTAGTGTTCTCAAACAATTAATCAGTACTAAGAAACTGCTAAGAAGAGAAATGCTGATGTATGATGAGATCAATTTGAAACATATGTCTCTTAAAAAGACATAAAATGAAAGATTTGAAAAAGAAAGCATGTGCATTGAAATGTGATGTAGCTAAGTTTAATAGTGGTAAAAACAACTTAGATAGACTTCTTAGAAATCAAAAGAAATCTAAATGTTAAAACTGGACTTGGCTATAAACCCAAAACATGCATGTTAAAGGCATCAAAGTTGTAAATCAAAACAAATGCATGATAACTTTACTAGACCAATCGAAATCATCCCCTGCTGTTGTATGTCATTTATGTTGCAAAAAAGGACATATGGTTTTTAATTGCAAACTGAAAAAACTTGCCAACAGAGGATGGAAACAAATTTGGAAAGTTAAGAAACAAGCATTTGAAACTAACCCCCTAGGACCCAATTTGAATTGGGTACCTAAATCCAAAACTTGAATCATTTTTGCAGATATGCTTGGCATCCAGGAATCAATCATGGTATCTGGACAGTGGATGCTCCAAGCATATGACTGGAGACAAGTCAATGTTCTTGTCTCTGAACTTAAAGGAAGGAGGCTTTGTCAAATATGGTGACAATAACAAAGGGAAAGTTCTAGGCTTTGGAGACATCGGAAACAAATCATCTACAGTGATTAAAGATGTTCTGTATGTCAAGGATCTAAAGCACAACTTGTTAAGTATCACCAGTTGTGTGACAAGGGATCAAGGTACATTTTACCTCTATGAGTTGCACATCGTTGAGCATAAACGAAGTTAAAGATATGAAAATTGTAGGTAAAAGACGTTAACAATATTTACACATGATAGTTTGATTCCTTACTGCAAACTGATACTATGCTGTGATATTATCTAATGCTGATGAGAACTGGCTGTGGCATAAGAGAGTGGCTCATACTTCATATGGAACCACTTGAATAGACTTGTTAGTAAGCCAGTTAGTACTAGGCTCCCAAATAGGACAGTTTTCTACAGGATAGGTACTGTGACTCCTGTGAGAGGACGTAAGCTGTTAACGTCCTTCTTTCCCCCCTATAGACTTAGTTCAACCAGTAAGCGCTCTTAACAGTTGGGTACCACATGGAACCTTGTTTGGTCCATCTCAGTTGAAAGCTTTGAAGGGAACCTAATGGTATGATGCTGGTTATATGATACACTAGGTTGACACATGGACATATTTTCTGACTCACAAGAGTGAGGCATTCTCATTTTAAGAAATTTGCTACTTTGGTGTTGATCTACGGAACGTGAAAGCCATCTGTGTGATAATACTAGTGCTATTAATATCACTAAGAACCTGTCATGCATTCTAGGACTAAGCACATAGAGATTAGGCATCACTTCATTAGGACCAATACCAACAGGGTAAGGATTAAGTTGAAATATGCCAATACAATTAGCAGTGGCTGACATTTTCACCAAGGCCTTGCCAAAGGACAGTTTCTTCTTATAAGAATGAAACTTGGCATTATTGATCTCAATGAAATCTGATCCATATGCAACAATCGATTGCACATCGATTATCTTGTGGCCAGATAGGAAAATGGCATTACCTAATCGATTGTATAATCGATTATGATGCATAGTGTTTTAAATTTTGGTATTTGGGAATACGATAATCGATTGCTAAATCGATTTGTTTGGTACTTTATGTTTATTTCTCTGTGTTATATCGCTGAAATCGATTTCATAATCGATTGATCACATCTCAAAAGCCAGATTGCTGAGTTTGTTTATCTCAATTGATTGGTAAATCGATTATATATTGGAAAATTGTTTAAGGAATCGATTGGATAATCGATGTTTGGTCAAGTCATCTACAAATTGGAGAGTTGTTCAGACTCAAACCCGAGCATCGATTGGAAAATCGATTGGATTCAACTTGTTTTGGACCTAAAACTTATAACCAATCGATTTGGGAATCGATGTTGTGTTTTGAAGATTTCTGAACATAGAGGCAATCGATTTGGACATCGATTTAGTAAAGAAGGATAGTTACACAATCGATTTGGAAATCGATTGACAATATTTCCGTGAGAAAAATTATAGCCGTTAGAAGTGGGTGTAAAGAATAGTTTTTGAAACCACGTCAACCTAACGATTGGGCAATCGATTTGGTAAGCTAAACCATAAGTGAAACACAATCGATTGGGCAATCGATTTTGTACAGTGCTATAAAAACTGGTAAACCCTAAATCGATTTCACAATCTATTTTCACACTCTGCTCTCAGTTCACTCATCCAACTTCAAAATTTCTCTGCATCTAATCCTCCTGAATCATCAATCTTCAATCAACCAAACTACTATGGCTAGAGTAAAACAAACTGCCAGACGCATCATCTCATCAAAATCCAATCTCACTAGACTCTTCTTCTACCTCAAGTGGAAGACTCTTTCACTTCACCTCCTCCACCTCCCTCACCTCCAGCTAAACGTGTTTCGATCCTACCTATAAAAGTGTTAGCCAAGGATAAAGGCAAAGCTGTTGCCAACAATCAGGAACCAAGCAAGAAGAGGAGGGCGCTCCTCAAACAGAAAAATTAATGGGTGTGATATGAAGGGAGCCACCACCCAGAAAAAGAAAGAAGCCTTCAATCTCCACCAAAGAGGTTCAGCCTTCAAAGGACAAACAAGTGGAAGGGCAAGTCTCTTTTGATTCTTTTCTAAAGAGAAAATCCAAGAGCCAGAACATTGGATTTCACTTTCTTTGATACAAATGGTTTTTACTTTTTCAAAACATTTTGAGATTTCATGGGAATAGAAGATTCCTCTCTTCATCACTGGAAAGTTTATCCGAATTGTTGGATACAGTGGCTTTTTACATCCACCTTCATTCTAACCTAAGACTGGGTTCTTGCTGCTGTTGTTGAAGTCAAAGGTTAAAAATATCGCCAAGACTTTTGAGCGACTTTCCAAGTTAAGCTGGTTTTACCATTTTATGGGGTGCGGAGATACACATTGATGGATTATGAGCACAGATGCTCCTGATGAGGAAGGTTTGGGAAACTCAATAGGAAACAAGCATGCCAGACAAACTAAATGGACACTAATGGATCGTTTAACGACTTTTGGAAGGTTTTTCTTGCCAAGGCCGATGAAAGTTGAGCACCGAATGTCATGTACGTGCTAACAAGTGATGTATAGTACTAGAGCTGGATAATCATGTGATTGTCAGACGGCTGGATGTATTTATCCTGCTGTGGAGGCTGCTACATAGAGCTCAGGATGAGCTGGGTTGGATAGTGCGCTGCTGACCATGATGGAATCAGCACGAACGGGAAAGCACGTCCTACCCTATTCCAAGTGGTGACAAAGATTCTGAGGCATTTCATAGGTGTCTCAGCCAATGAAGAATCTCTCAAAACCACACTGACATTTGGTGAATCAATTGTGAACCAAATGCAGCTGCACGCTTAATGGAGTATGGCACAAGAACTCCATCTACTGCTGATCATGCACCAACCCAGGATGCTGATCATACACCAAGCAAGTGCGCAAACCATCTGCACCAGTTGAAACGCATCTTCTAACAGGTTATGACGAAGCTGCTGGAGTTCATGAAGATTCAAGCTGCCCACAAACGAAAGGTGGAAGCCTCTCTCTTGAAAGCTCCAAATCAACTTTTGAACTCCGTGGTTCAGGATGTGGATGCTATTCAGGAGCACTTGGGGCTCAAAATGTTTTTGAAGACATTGCAGAGATAGACGACAAATCAACCGAAGATTCCAAACCAAGTCAACTCTAGATGGATCTGATCCTCATGGGGAAGGAGACACGCTGCTGAGGTTAATACAGCGGGTCTCTCCTTCTCCTACTGGTGATAATGAGGATCAGCCCTAGATTCGTTGTTTAGGTTTAGTGTCTTTGTTGTTTGTCATGCTCATGTACTACTCTTGATTTGCTGTCTTTGTAATTTTTTTATGTAAATGTCTTTTTGTTTAATCAACTCTCTTTGTATATTTCTTTTTGCTTTTTATGACAAAGGGGGAGATTGATTTAACTTGCGATTATTTGATCTGATATTTTACATGTTGATCATATAATACTCTGATGTATGGATATATGCTCTCATATATGTATATATGATCTGATATGCTACACATGTTCTGATATCATAATGCTTATAATTATGATATTAACTCTGATATATGCTAACTTGTGATCTAATGTAATTCTACTCTTGATACAATGCATATTGATCTGATAAAATGTATTCTGATACACAACATTGTACCCTGTTTGCACTCTGATATCCTTTTATACTGATGTTTGTTGAAATGTCGTATCATAACATTCCAAACTCGACTCATGGGGAGATTTAAAATAATCTCAATGTTAAAACTGTGTATTTGTCAGTAAATAAAAAGGAGGGAGTTTGTAAGTCATGAGCTTCCCTGATCACGTTTTGGATTTAATTTCGTCAACACACAATACATAAGAAATATTCTGATTGATCTAATGTTTTTAAATTGAGAACATTTCAGGCAAACAAGAAGACACCACACACTTGGAACAATAGCTTGCAACTCAAGGAATCAACCAAAGTTTGGAGGATTGCACTTAGAAAGACGCAAAAATGTATAGTGTTATTAGGTGTCATAGTAATAAGTTTAGTAGACTAATCACTATGGTCTCACACTTAAGCCTTTTGCCAATGAATATAAATCATCAACAAATAAAGCAATTGATGAATCGATTGATAAATCGATTGTCTGACTCAGAACAAGTGTTTTCACTAAACAAATCGATTGGGCAATCGATTGGTTAAATGTTTTTGGTGAAACCTGAGTTCTGGGATAACTCTAATCGATTGGACAATCGATTGAGCAATCCATTAAGCAATCGATTTAGCAAGTCACAGAAACAACTAGTTATGGAATCAATCGATTGACAAATCGATTGTGACCAAGTTTTAAAATCAGAAATAAGTTCTGTGATGCAATAAATCGATTGGGACATCAATTGATTTAGTTTTCTTAAACTCCAAGTTTGAAGCAATCGATTAGGCAATCTATTGCAGATTAATCATTCATCAGAACAAACTTTGATTACATCGATTGGCAAATAGATTTTGTCAAAATAGCTGAGATTCTGTAACAAGCACAATCGATTGGCAAATCGATTGACGTTTATGCCTGAGCCACTTTGATCAGACACAAGCGATTAGAAAATCGATTGATGCAAAAGTCTGATTCACTGTGATCAGCACAATCGATTGACGAATCGATTGAAGCTCATTTTTAAGTTACAGAAAGGTTTCAACTCATTGCCAAATCGATTATGACTGTGATTGTGAAATCGACTGAGAAATCGATTGTTTTGATCTCGTTGTTGGAACAAAACATCTATAATCGATTACTCAATCGATGTGAAGAAAATCATAGTTTCAGTTCTGATTGATGTATTAAAAGGAATCGATTGGCAAAGTCGATTCATGCTTATATGTTCAAAGATTCAAGAAGAAACAAAGACCTGCGAAATCGATTAGGCAATCGATTAAAGCTTATATAAAAATCGATTGGGAAATCGGATTGTCCTGGTGTTTTCTTTGAATATATATAAGCTGATTGAATCACTGTTGAAAAAAAACTTACACAAATTTTTGAATAATCTTTTGACCACAATCTTGGAAAACGTTTCACAACCTTTGAACAACCTTGAGAGAAACGTTTTACAATCACACAAACATCCATTGCCCAAATACCTTTTGTGTTGAGAACCAATATAGTGATTTGAGTCAAATTCATAATACTTCTTTTAGTTCTTTGTAAAAATACAATTCTTTTGTAACTGAAAGGTTAGAAAAATCCAGTTTGGAAACTGGTAGCTATCTTCGTTGTTGAGAGGACTCATCAAGAAGTTGTACTGTGGATCTTGGAAGAGTTTGTAGAGGAACTCTGGGATACAGTGGTCGCCGAATAGAATAGAGAGAGTTTAAGATTGATAGGCGGGGAGCGCTGGAACATCTGTAAAACACTCTAAGATTCTATTGAAAAAGGCCGAAATCGTTTTATTTCGGGACTGGATATAGGTCGTCTTATAGACGTCTGAACCAGTATAAAATCTCGGTGCAATCTCTCTATCCTTTATCTCTTTACTTTTCATGTTCATCTTGTATGCGATCTAATATTTCCGCTGTGTACTTTGTGTATGAATCTGCATAGTTAATATAGGAATTAAATTGAATACGTTGGATTTGATCTTAATTCTCTTTATTCTTTATCAAAAGAAGTCATATTTTTCCAACAATTGGCATTCAAGAGCCTAACTTTTTTTAGAGAAAAAACTCATAAAAGAACATGACTTCTTTAGATTTCCTAGGAGAAGGGCATCTCTAACCAGACCCCCTGCCTTTAATGGCACAACATACATGTACTGGATAGAGAGGATGCTCATCTTTCTGAGAAGCATGTGGGCTGGACATCTTAGAGGCAGTGGAGAATGGTCCCTACGTGCCTAACTTGCAGGCACTGAGGGATCATCCATCATCATCAAACCAAGATCTGATTGGTCTGATGATGACAAAAAGAAAGTTGGTTTATAATGCTAAGGCCAAGAATATTATAACATCTGCTTTGTGTGCAGAGAATTCTACAGGGTGTCAAACTGCAAATCTGCAAAGGAAATGTGGGATACTCTTCAGGAAACACATGAAGGCACCACAGATGTCAAAAAGGGCCAGAACAAATACTCTCATGCATGAGTATGAATTGTTCAACATGAAGAAGGATGAATCAATCAGTGACTTGCAGACAAGGTTCACACACATCATCAACAATCTTCATGCCTAGAAAAGTTGTAGACAATGAGCAACAAATAGGAAAGTAATGAGGTGCTTGACAAGAGAATGGCAACCCAAAATCACTGCCATTGCTGATCAAAGGACCTAGCAAACATGACTATTGCAACATTATTTGGAAGCTCAGGGGAACATGAGATGGAATTCACATATTGAATGAGTCAGAACAATCTACCAGGAAAAGCAAAGGACTTTCACTATAAAGGCTCAAACTCACAAAGCAAAAATCTGAACCAGACACTGATGATTCAGAAAGTGAATCTGATGAAGAGCCTGAGATAGGGATGTTGGTCAGAAAATTCAAGAAATTTTTGAAAAAGAAAGGAAGCCAGTCAAGAAAACAATATAATGCAAAGGCTAAAGGCTTCAGCAAGAGTGATTACCAATGATAGCAAAGTCATTTACTTGCTATGAATGTGGTAAAACAGGCCACATCAGATCTGAGTGATATAAACTGCAAAACAAAAACAAGCCTGTGAAGACTAAAGGAAAGGATCAACAACCTTCAAAATAGAGAGCCTACATTCCTGGAACGACAATGATGAAGATTCATCTGATGATTCTGAAGATGAGGAAGCTAACTGTGTCTCATGGCAAATACTGACTCAAAATCTGACAGTGAAGTAAGTACAAACCTCTAATCCATCCTATGATGAACTGCCATGATGCCTTTAATGAATTGCATACTGAATATGTTAGTGTTCTCGAAACATTTAATCCAGTACTAAGAAACTGCTAGAAGAGAATGCATGATGTATGATGAGATTAATTTGAAACATATGTCTCTTAAAGACATAATGAAGATTTTGAAAAAAGTAGCATGTGCATTGAAATGTGATGTAGCTAAGTTTAATAGTGGTAAAAAACAACTTAGATAGACTTCTTTAGAAATCAAAAGAATCTAAATGTTATAAACTGGACTTGGCTATAAACAAAACATGCATGTTAAAGGGCATCAAAGTTTGTTAAATCAAACACAATGCATGATAACTTTACTAGACCAAATCTGAAACATCCCCTGCTGTTGTATGTCATTTTTGTTGTTGAAAAAGGACATATGGTTTTCTAAATGCAAACTGAAAAAACTTGCCAACAGAGGATGGAAACAAATTTTGGAAGTTAAGAAACAAGCATGTTGAAACTAACCCCCTAGGAACCAATTGAATTGGGTACAAATCCAACATTGAATCATTTTTGCAGATATGCTTGGCATCCAGGAATCAATCATGGTATCTGGACAGTGGATGATCCAAGCATATGAACTGGAGACAAGTCAAGTTCTTGTTCTGAACTTAAAGAAGGAGGCTTTGTCAAATATGGTGACAATAACAAAGGGAAAATTCTAGTCTTTGGAGACATCGAGAAGAAATCATCTACAATGATTAAAGATGTTACTGTGTCAAGGATCTAAAGCACAACTTGTTTAAGTATCAGACCAGTTGTGTGACAAGGGATTCAAGGTACATTTTACCTCTATGAGTTGCACACTTGAGCATAAAGAAGTTAAAGGTATGAAATTGACAGGTAAAGAGTTAACAATATTTACATGATAGATTTTGATTCCTTACCTGCAAATGATATATGCTGCTTATTATCTAATGCTGTCTGAGAACTGGCTGTGGCATAACAGAGTGACTCATATTCATATGGACCACTTGAATAGACATGTTAGTAAGCAGTTAGTCCTAGGTCTCCCAAATAGGAAGTTTTCTAAGGAAGGTTATGTGACTCCTGTGAGAAGAGTAAGCTAGTTAAGTCTTCTTTCCCCCCTATAGACTTAGTTCAAACAGTAGGGTTTACAGTTGGTACACATGGACTTGTTTGGTCCATCTCAGGTTAGAAGCTTTGGAGGGAACCTATATGGTATGTGCTGGTAGATGATTACACTAGGTTCACATGGACATATTTTCTGACTCACAAGAGTGAGGCATTCTCAACTTTTAAGAAATTTGCTACTTTGGTGTTGATCTAGGAACAGTGCCCATCTTGTGTGATAATACTAGTGCTATTAATATCACTAAGAACCCTGTCATGCATTCTAGGACTAAGCACATAAAGATTAGGCATCTCTTCATTAGAGACCAATACCAACAGGGTAAGATTAAGTTGGAATATGTCAATACAACTGAGTAGTTGGCTGACATTTTCACCAAGGCCTTGCCAAGGACAGTTTCATCTTTATAAGAATGAAACTTGGCATTATTGATCTCAATGAAATCTGATCCATATGCAACAATCGATTGCTACATCGATTATCTTGTGGCCAGATAGGAAAAATGCATTACCTAATCGATTGTGTAATCGATTTATGATGCAGAGTGTTTTAAATTTGGTAATTTGGGAACACGATAATCGATTGCTAAATTGATTTGTTTGGTACTTTATGTTTTATTTCTCTGTGTTACTATCGTTGAAATCAATTTCATAATCGATTGATCACATCTCAGAAAGCCAGATTGCTGAAGTTTGTTTTATCTCAATCGATTGGTAAATCGATTATATATTTTGGAAAATTGTTTAAAGAATCGATTGGATAATCGATTGTTTGGTCAAGTCATCTACAAATTTGAGAAGTTGTTCAGACTCAAACCTCGAGCATTGATTGGGGAAAAAATCGATTGGATCAACTTTTTTTTGGACCTGAACTTATACAATCGATTTTGGGAATCGATGTTGTGTTTTGAAGATTTCTGAACATAGGAGGCAATCGATTTGGACATCGATTTAGTAAAGAAGGATAAGTTACACAATCGATTTGGAAATCGATTGACAATATGTCCGTTGAGAAAAATTTATAGCCGTTGGAAGTCGGTGTAACGGATAGTTTTTTTGAATCACGTCAACCTAATCGATTGGGCAATCGATTTTTGGTAAACCTAGAAGTGAAACACAATCGATTGGGCAATCGATTTTGTGTACAGTGCTATAAAAACCTGGTAAACCCTAAATCGATTTCACAATCTATTTTCACACTCTGCTCTCAGTTCACTCATCCAACTTCAAATTTCTCTGCATCTAATCCTCCTCAGTCATCAATCTTCAATCAACAAACTACTATGGCTAGAGGAAACAAACTGCCAGACGCCCATCATCACCATCATCAAAATCCATCTCACTAGACTCTTCTTCTACCTTAAGTGAAGAACTCTTTCACCTTCACCTCCTCCACCTCCTCACCTCCAGCTAAACGTGTTTTCGATCCCTACCCATAAAGTGTTAGCCAAGGATAAAGGCAAAGTTGTTGACATCAATCAGGAACCAAGCAGGAAGAGGAAGGCTCCTCAGACAGAAAAATTAATGGATGATGCTATGAAGAGAGCCACCCAGAAAAAGAAGAAAGCCTTCATCTCCACCAAATAAGGTTCAGCCTTCAACGGACAAACAAGTGGAAGGCAAGTCTCTTCCCGATTCTTTTCTAAAGAGAAAAATCCAAGAAGCCAGAACATTGGATTTCACTTTCTTTGATACAAATGGTTTTACTTTTCAAAATCATTTGAGATTTCATGGACTAGAAGACTTCCTCTCTTCATCACTGGAAGTTTATCCGAAGTTGATACGTGCTTTTTACTCCACCTTCATTCTAACCAAGACTGGTTTTGCTGCTGAAGTTAAAGGTAAAAAGATCGCAATGACTTTTGAGGACTTTTCCAAGTTAACTGGTTTACCATTTTATGGGTACACCATTGATGGTAGAGCACAAGAGGCTCCTGATGATGAAGGTTGCGAAACTTCAATAGACAAGCATGCGGAAACTAAAGAGCTAATGATCGACGGCTTTGTTGAGAAGGTTTCTCTTCCCACAAGCCAGATGAAAGTTGACCACCGAATGCTCATGTACGTGCTAACAAGGATGTTAGTACCTAGAGCTGGAAATCATCCGGTTGTACAATGACTTTATATTATCCTGCTGTGGGGGATGTACAAAGAGCTCAGGATGAGCTGGGCTTGGATAGTGCTGCTCAACATGATGGAATCAGCACAAGGAAAGCACATCCTACCCTATCCCCAAGTGGTGACGAAGATTCTGAGGCATTTCAATGTGTCTCTAGGCCAATGAAGATCTCTCAAAACCACACTATGACATTCTGGTGAATTCAATTGTGAACCAAATGGCACTTGACGCAGTTAATGGAGTATGGACCAAGAACTCCATCTATGCTGAATCATTTGCGCACAGAACCCAAATGGCTGCTCACCCAGCAAGTGCCAATCATCTGCACCATTGAAGCATCTTCTGACATTATGACGAAGCTGCCTAGAGTTCATCGAAGATTCAAGCTACCCACAACGAAAGAGTGGAAGCCTCTCTTCGAAAGCTCCAATCAACTTTGAACTCTGTGGTTCAGGATATGGACGCTATTCAGGAGCACTTGGGGCTCAAAATGTATTTTGAAGACATTGCAGAGATCAGACGACAATCAACCGAAGATCCAAACCAATTCAACCTAAATGGATCTGATCCTCATGGGGAGGAGACACCTGCTGAGGTTAATACAGCGGTCTCTCCTTCTCCT
>PGWS01030140.1:0-20287 GCA_002896235.1 Cicer reticulatum | reverse complement strand
TAAGAAAAAATTAAAGAGTTTTAAACTAGAATTTTTTTTTTTTAAATTAGGAAAAAAATAAAAGAAGAAATTTTATTGCAGAGCAAGAAATTTCAATTCAGTAAATAAATTAAATTCAATAGTGATATGGCAATCCCCGGCAATGGTGCCAAAAACATGATAGCGTTTCAGCAAGTGTACTGAATCGTTGCAAGTAATAATAAAACGGTAGTACCGAGTGTCGAACTCAAGGATTGCATTTTACTGTTGAATTATATTTAGTTACTAAAATTGAACAAAAAGTTCCCAAGTTGATTGAAATAATATTTAAAATTAACAACAGTAGTAAAATTGATCTTTTATAAATTGAGAAAAATGTCAGGGATGAGTTTCACTTCGAATCCAACCTTGGTGTCTAATTTGATCCTAGTTATTGAATTCCTTTATTGAATTATTATCGAATTCTCTTTATTATTCTTGCCCTAATGTCTTAGTGACAGAACCTTTAATTCCAAAGTAACCCCTAATTCCTTAGTAGATTTAAGATTAGAATTAAGCATTACCGTATAGAAATTCTCCTATAAATTATTGCTTTGCAACTAATTTAATTGGTTTCATGACCTGCACCTATGTCTAGACTACAAATTCATGAATTTCTCATCTCAAGCATTCGTAAAGTCCACTTCCGTTTCAAAATACAAATCGTAGAACATTTTAATTTAGATCAAGCAATAAAAAGCATTAAGCACAGAGATGAGAAAAATAATTCAATAAACTCATTCATATAACTAGAAATCAAATCATAAAAATAAGGATTTCATCTTGTTACAGTCATCGCTAACAAATAGGGTTTAGTTACTCATGACAGAGATAAAAGAGATAGAGATTAGAGAAGAATTACAAGAAGGATTCATGAATGATTCTTGATAAAACTGCTCCAATGATGTTAGAAACGGTCGTCTTTGAGTTTCTATGCTAGGGCACAAGTCTCCCAACTTCCCAAGAGTCCAAAAGATCCCTAAAACAGTAAAAATCTGCGTTTTTATGGTTGCTGGTGCGCGTCGCGCGCTCCAGGCGCGGAAAACGCGCTCCAGGCGTGTTTGGGCAGTAGCAGATGCTGGAAAAAGCGCTTCAGGCGCGCTCCAAGCGCTCAACATCTGTTGTCCGGCGTATATTGCATTGTTCTCCTCTTTCAATTCTGAATTTGGTTCTGATGTCTTCATGAAAGTTGTAGCTATGGATCGTAGCTTTCATTTGCACTTGGTGTGACTCCAATTGGACATCTACAACTCCAGATATGGTTGAAATACGCTACATATGTCATGTTGATTTCTCACCAAAATTCAGCACTGGACTAAAACAAAACGCAATGTAAAATTACGAAAAATTCCTACTTAATCAACGAAATAAAAACACAAAACATTTTATCAACTAAAAGAATAAAAATCAACAAAATATATCAAATAAATCCTTAATTTAACTGATGATTGAGGATAAATAAGGCTAAAATAGTGGGAAAATATGCATATGATGAAGAGTCATCACAACCCCAAACTTAATCTATTGCTTGTCCCCAAGCAACAATTAATTTCAGATTTGGTCTAGTTAAATGCACACCTAAATTCAATTTCTCAAATTAAATCAAACTCAATTTTCAAAGTTCTTGCTATTGCAAAACATTCATCATGCTCTATGGTTGTTTTCAAAAAAAACAAAAAGACAACAAGATTTGTACACATTGGCATTCATTCATCAAATTCAATTCTTTATTCACACAATCTCACCGAAATGTCTCTCAAGTGTTTAGAAAGGGTTATGAATTTATCGCTCAAATCCTAGAACATGCATCACGCTACCATAGGCTTGAAAAATTTCTAGTTAGCAATCACAATGCAGTAAACACATAAGTCTTATTAAACATGAATGGAATAAAAATGCAATTATTGATTTTTTATTTTATTTTTACATTTGGATGTTGGGGAATCATAAGTCTTACGAACACAAATTATTAGTGAAGAAGAAATATGGGAATCGGTAAAAAAAAAAAAACAAATCCTTCATTGATGAGAAAAAAGTACATTGCAATTAAATTAAAAACTACGTCGATTATGGTATTTCAATCATCTCTTTCAATAGGACAACCAATCATCTCCTCTAATTCTTCTACTAAATGTTTGCAATATTCACCGAACTTGTAGACTTTGATTGGAGTGTTTAGTGGATGCATTACTGCACCAATCTCTCTTAGGTGTTTTGAAATTTTTATGATTACCTGATTAACTATTATTGCCAAATTTGAAAAGCAATCTTTCCAATGCCTGCCTTTATCTTTCAACTCTTTATAAATCTCTTGATTCTTCAATTGTCCAAGCAACATCATAATGCTCCTCCCATATATGTTTCATCCTTTAAGTCATTATAGATCTTTTTCTGATAATCAATGTAATTCTTCAAACTCACTAGAAGTTTACATTTCCATTCTTAGAGCATCTTGGTGTTTTGAGAGTAATTCTCATTTTTTTCCTTCTGTTGCCTCTCATTCCTTACTTGACTCTCGTATTTAGCTACCATTTCTTTACAGTTGTTTCTTTTAAATCTTCAAACCCATTTTTTATGTTCTTCTCAGAGCTTGCTGATTTTGTCCACATCTGTTTCAACATATAGGCCTCTCAATAGCTGCATTCTTTTCTTGCTTTGGCACATCTAACTCTTCATTTGCGCCTCTCAAACAATCTTTGTATGTCAAGTTTATTTTCTTTTCAATTTTCAACCTCTTGTTGGCTTCTCTCGATAAACGGACTCTTACATGTGTTTTTTGATCGTAAGTTCTCATTCTCTTGGATACTTTTTCTACTTCGCTTGTAGCTCTTTTTTCTCCACTTCAGATTTTAACAATGATTCTTTTAGCTCTTCTATTTCTTCATTTGTAACAAGGATAGGTTCAGACATTTCCTTATCATTTGAGGTTGTACTGTGGAAAGAGAGCTTGATTTCTTGGACTCTTTTCTTTACCCATTGTTGATATGGTTCTTGTGTGTTGCAACTTCTACATCCGAGTACTTTTCCTTTTCTAATGATCAATTCCTAAGCTCGACTTATCCTTCTCAACATTGGTGGGTCTACTATACCCGTATTGTACAAAACAAAAGCTTCCAATGACTTATCCTTTGGTTTATCCAACATGGGGTAGCCAAGTTGTCTTAGAGCTACAATTGGATTGTAATTAATACATCCTTTCATTCCCATGAGAGGTACATTTGGAAAATCTCCGCATTGGCATATTACCTCTTCCACCCCTTGTTCTCTATAGTACCATGAAATTGTATCCCCAGTAAGACTAGCTATACTCTGAGCCCATTCACGATTACTCTTAACCCCACATGATACCCTTTCTGAACATGTTGTGAACACAAACCGAGTATACCTCACTGGAACACAACACGAAATGTTCCCCCTTCTTCTTGTGTTCGCATATGCAGAGAGTAGTTATACATCAGAAGAACCGCAGGAACTGATTTGTTCATCTTTGTTAACAGCTAAGACTTAATGCATCAAAATCTAAAAAGTTATCAAGGTTTGGGAATAAATTAATACCATAGATAATGAGAGCCAACAACATCTATAAAGTACTCCATTCTTATTTAACGGCTAAATCTTGGACTTTTGCTCTAGATATTTCTTGAAACCATGAATACCGACCCAAACACGGTGGTTGCCCAGTATATCGATAGGATTTCCTTTCTCTAAGGGTAACCCAATATTCGTCAAATCTCCTCTAATGTGTCGGATTCATTGAAAGTCTTGAAAGGTGAAACATCTAAAGAGGACCATAATATTGAGCCAATGCGCGTTTGAGAGCTCCTGTTTGCACATTCATGCCAAGAGATTAGGATTTCCCTATTTGTGAAAGAAACTCTCTCGTGTGCATAGTTTTCATTTGATTGTTGATTCTCTTAAACTTTTCAATTGGTTGCTTGAATTTAAAAGTAAATTTTTTCTTTTTTCCCGATCCCATTGTCCACTAAATAACACGTGACTAAGGTTTGTATGATTCCCAAAAATTTGAAATTTATGCAAATGCTATTATGTTTCATTTTTTCCTTAGAAAGAGAAAAATTGTCATGAGATATGAATGAAACTATTATATATTTAAAGTCTTAAATGGTATGAGAATATTTTTGTGGTTGTATGGATATGGTTACAATGAATGATCCATGGGCCTTATGTAGTGAAACCTCTCACAAGGGAGGGGCTCTATGGTTCTAAACACGGTTCCTAGAGCTGATAATCCTATTTTAGATATTGTCAACAACAATATAGGTAAACTATTTGGAGTGACAATAAACTCAACAGATCAACTCTAGTGAGATCTTCATGGCTAACCAACAGATGTATGTTGGTGTTATGACCTCTATCCGTAGGAAGTTGTTATACCAATTATTAACAAGATTATCTAATTCATCCTAAGTGATACTTTAAATATCAAAACCCACTTGTTTAATATTAATTCAATTTTAAACAGTAATAATTCAAACAGTGTATTCAAATTTAAGATTCAAGGAACACATGCATTATCAAGTAAAGGAGTAGTATCAGAGATAGAGAAGTGTGCCCATAGATTTTTTATACTGGTTCAACTATCAATTGATATCTACATCCAGTCTGAATCATCTTACGTTCCACCTTACTATTATTGATTTTAGATGTTTAAGACTTTCCAGCACTTCACTGCCCTATACATCTAACTCACATCAATCTTCACACAACAACCAATCTATCCTTAAGAACTAATCGCCAAGCTCTAGCAGATCAGATTGAGATCTCCTTTAGATGATCACACATTCTAAAAGATGACCACCTAGTTTCACAATACTGGATTTCCACACATTCTTTTAAAAGATGATTCTTTAAAAAAAAGACTAAAAACACTTGTTCAAATCACAATGAATTCTCAGAAACTAAGTATTTGCCAATAATGTTTGGTGATTATACAGTTTTTCTCAAAGTGAATTTTCCGAAAAGTCAATGAGATTCTTTTTTGTTCTTTCTAAGTATATCTGTTTCTTTTAAAATTGGTGCATTGGATTCAGTTTAAATATAGTTCAGAAAAACTCCGAACAAATCAATTTCCCCAATCGATTTTATTAATGTTTTTACCAGCTCAGTCGTTTCCCAATCGATTTCGGTTCTTGTTTTTCTTTAAATTCTTGAAACAGATGACTAATTGATTTGCTAATCGTCGTTTTTATGGCATATATTCATAAATTGATACTTTAGTTCATATCCAAATCGATTGAGTAATCGTTATGAATTGTTTTGGTTCAAAATATGGAGATCAAGCAATCGATTACTCAGTCGATTCATTTTCACTAACATAATCGATTTGGCATTGCTATTTCTCCCTGTTACCGACACTCAATCAAGTCGATTTGCGCATCGACTGATTTCTTCATGTAACTTTAATACATTTAATCAAATCGATTTTGTCAATCGACTGATTTTCTCCTGTAACTCAGATATTTAATTTCAATCGATGTGCCAATCGATTATGCAGATATATTTCTGATAAATGATGAACTAATTCATTTATGCAATCGATTACTAATCGATTTTCTTTTACTCATAGAGGCACATGTCTGAATACACCCTGTTTAAGTATTCGATTTGCTTATTCGATTACTCAGTGAAGCTTTGTTCTGTGAATCAAAAATCGTTAACCATTGATTAGTAAGAAAACTTGTAACTTAAGAAAAGTATATCAATCGATTGTCCATATCGATTTCCTTTAGATCATAGAATACAGGTCTGACCCAAACCTTTAAGTAATTGATTTGTTAATCGATTGACTTAGTGAAAACTTGGTTCTATGACTCAGAAAATTGATGCCCAGTTGATTTACCATTTGATTTATTAACATACTTATTTATGATTTCAGTTTAATTGGCAAATATTAGATGTGTGAAATCATAATGATGAATCTAACTAATAAACACTATGAACCATAGACACATTTACACATAATCTTCAAGCTTTGTATGGTCCAATCATTCGTTGCTTGATTGCTTGAGATCCCAGTTTTGTCCAAGTGTTAGTGTTTGATTCTTTCCTGAAATGTATCTCAACTCAAACTATTAGATTAATCAGATAATGCATATACATTGTATGTTTGGGAGTTACATCAAAATCACAGAGGCATATATCTTACATGTAAATCTAGAAGGCTACCACTACGCAATCCTCGAAACTAAGCTTTAAGTTTTGTTCAAACCCGGGTAAAGGTTCCCACTCATAAGTGTTTGTCTTAGTAAAGTGTAGGTGTTTGAATAAGCATAACTCAATACTCCATAATACTAACAAAACATATATGCATATACAAAATAAATAAATAAAATAAAATAAACTAAAGATATACTAGCTTAAAAGAATATTATAATGTCAGCTAATACTTATTAAGAAATAATAAAGACATAAAGAAAATAAAAATAAAAAACAACAATTATGCACAATTAATTTATATGGGCTTGACTCTCTAAGAATGTCCCTAGTGGAGTCGCCAGCTGTCGCAGCCTAAAATTTCGAGTTGTCATCGAATTCAATGGAGTCGCCACCAAAATTTATTTTAAATTAGGGAAAATATTGGGAAACCCTTAAAAATAAAAATAAATGGTCTTTGATACTAGATTTTGAGTTCGAGAGTTGATTATGCATAGGGAAGATATTAGCACCCTACGACATCCGTTAAAATACGGTTACCTATAATTAATTGTGCAAAATTATATCACTTAAACATATTATTCCTCTTTATTATTAAATAAATATAAATTACTTTTTATAAATGTGATTTTTTGAGATAAACGCGTGTTAAAAAAGAGTGAAAAAAACAATTTTTATTATTGTGCTTGACAAAAGCATGATCGTGCTCCTAAGTATCTCACGGTGCGATGGAGAAATCAAAGTTACGCATAGTTATTGGTAGAAATGTGGACGTGTAGATTGTTTTTAAATAAATTGTATTTTGTTGTTGTTTAAAAAGTTAATTTTAACGAACATCAAAAAAAGCTTGTTTGATTTAAAATAATATATTTTAAAATATGAGTTTTAAGACGATCAAATTGTACAACTTGTGTCCAAAACTCAAGGATAAAAAGATGTCACATCTAATTTAATCTATTTAAGAATAGTCTAATTATTTATTTTAAAAAAAAATGAGTTTTAAAAACTTCAATTTGTATAACTTGTGTTATAACTGCTCAACAATTAAAAGATATAACATCTAATTAATTATCTTGAAATAATTTTATATAATTATTAATTTATTAAAAAATAAACTGCGTTTTAGAATTGTCATGATATAACAATATGTTCACATGTAACTTAAAAAAAAAAACAATATTGTGTATGATTTTATTTTTTGGCAGTATTATTTTTATAAAAATAATACTATATAAAAAAAACTTAATAACGGTCAAAGTTTGAAAAGAAAAAAACGAATGCCTAACCTAAAATAAAAGAAATGTTGTTGTTTATTAAAGTAAAGTTAAATAAAAAGTATAAGAAAACAGCTTGCAAAATGACAATATTAACGCAACACAATTTCAAAATAACTCAGATTGCACACTTAAGCTGAATGGAAAAGAGAAAAAGAACTTAAGGCAGCCTTGTTACTGGCACGTACGCATGTACGCGTAAAGAAAGAAGGCCTAGTTTCTAGCTAAAAGGAAAATTTAACATCCTGCTATCTACAACCATCTTTACATATGCAATGCATCATTTAAACAAATATCTCTCAAATTTTTAAACAAATGATAAGTATAATTTGAACATGAGATCAGATTTCAAGAAATACAGGTATCATAGAATCAAATATACAAGAAACCATAAAAATAGTTAAAGTGATAGAGACTGAACCAAAGTGATATGCAGAACGGTGTGGAACAGAAGGCAGCGGTGGTGTAACAGCTCAGGATGGATGGTATTCGGCGGTTACGTTGATTGAAACTACGGTTATGTCTGTTACTTTTTCTATTTTTTCCTCTTCTTTTCTCTCAATGAATTTTCTATCCTTTTTTTTCTTTGTATGATTTTTCTGTCTCAATTTATAGATAAAAATAGTGTATGTTTCCGTTTATTAGATAAATTCGAGCTCTAGATTGTGTACTGTTTTTGCGGCAAATTTTAACTGGATTTTACATTGTTTTTACGAACAAATCTTAAAGAAAGAATTTTTTCTACCTTTCTTGCACAACATGTTAAAAGAAATTTCTATTGGTCCGTAGCATGCTTATAAAAGGGATGTTGATGAAAGATAAAGAAAATAAAAGAATGCATAGTGAGAGTGAAACAATATACCAACAAAATGAAGATGTGTGTTGGTTTTTGGCAGGAAGTTGTGTTGTGTCTGCGAAGAAGGAGGAAGCCTAAGTTGAGGAAGAAGGTTTGTCGGTTGTGTTGACATGATTGATGTGTTGGTTGTTGGCAAAGAAAGACAGACTGTAATGTATTTGTGTGTTGTCAGAACAAAGAATGAAAGAAAAAAAAAAAACTAGAGTTGTGTTTGTTGCAATTCAATTTCTTATTTTTTGTTTTATATTATTTTAATTTGAATTGTAAAATACTAAATTTGTAAATTTCTGATAATAACTGCAAAAATATTTATTACATATATTATTATTATTATTATTCAAATAATTTTTAATTATTCGGATAAAATTGAGGTACTACAATTACCATAGTCAATAATTACAAACTTTAGTTGTATTTAAAGTTATTAAACCTGACAACAAAATAATTTATGATGTGGTTGTGGTTGTGAGAGTTAAAATTTCATGAAGATTTATTAGTGATAATATTGTGGTTGCTATGGAGTACGCAAATAATATTGATTTGTAGAAAACAATTTTTGAAGACAATGGACATGCAAGTTACCATGAAACCATGGTAATAATAGAATTTGAATGCTATTGATTAAGGCATATAATAATAAATCATAGTTTACTCAAATATGTTTTTACATGTAAAGAAATCTACAGTAGAAATGTCATCCCATACAATATCAATAGTTGTAGGTTGGATATTGATGTTAAATTAGTAATGTATCATCAATAACTTTTGTAATGTCGAAAGACAACATCATTATTTGTATTTTTTTCGCATTAAGGGTCATAATCTACACCAAAGCCCTGTAACATACTCTACATATTGATTAATATGATCTTATGATATAATATCAATTGTATTTTTAATTGTTTGATAAGATAATGGAATGTGAGAAATAGAGTTATTAACAATACTTTAACTGTTAATGGTTGGACTTGCATTCACTATAGTATATTCTTTCTATAACATATTCAATGTTAGTTGGCGATCCATCTCAGCAAAATAATAATGATTGAAAATTGTCTTTTCTATTGCAAAAATCGAAGAAAAAAAAAATCCAAATTGCTAATTGTATTCTTTACTATAAAACTAAGCAATTTGTTAAATTAGATATATGTATATTATGGTAAAGTATTAATGTGGATGTCCATGATGGAATACTCAAAGATTAGTCTAAAGTACATATTGAATTACAAAATAATTGAGCAACACCTTTTAACTAATTGAAAAGTTGATTAAGTGAGTGATGATATAAATTTATAAGTTATATTGATCAGTTAGATGCTTTCAATGTCTATATTTGCATCTTTTTTTAAGTCTGCATATGGAATAATTACATAAAGTAATATACTTACAAATCAAAGAGATTGGAAAACCTCTTTGTATACAACATTGTTTGTTGTATATGATGATTGCTTATATGTGTCATGTATTAAGATCTTCAACCCATTATTGCTTTTAACTCTTGAAATAGCTACATATAACCGACCATGACTAAAGATGGGTTTTGCATGTATATCCCAACATAGTCCAATGATTGTCCTTGTGATTTGTTGATTGTCATACCATAGGAAACAACTATGGGAATTGTCTCCTAGCTTGAAAGGCCAATGTGATTGAGAATGTGACATATACATTCGTAAGATATATATCAAGTTCCCAATATTTTTTCCTGAAATTATCTTTGCTTCGAGCACATGATTTCAAGTCTTGTAACAATAAGTCTTGTTCGCATTACACAAACCTTCAGATTGATCAAGATTTTCGCAAAAGCATGACTGGAGTTCCAACTTTTAGTTTTATTTTGTGATTTGGAAGGCCTCAAGTAGTTAGTGTGCTCAAAAATTCAGTTGTAACCATATCAAAAGATTCATTTCCTTGACTTTCTGAACGTCAACATAATCTGAACTTAAATACTCATTTTCTTCTCTATAATTAGTGCAATAAAGCAATGATATACACATAATTCAATAACTATAGTTATATAAATAAAGTTTAATAATAAATAATAATAATAATAATAATAATAATAATATATAATAATAATAATAATAATAATAATAATAATAATAATAATATAATAATAATAATAATAATTAATAATAACAATAATAATAATATCTGGTATTAAGCTCATCACATATTCATTTTTGAATCAACAATCTCTATTGTTGATGCCCACATTGCAAAAAATCTTCATTCTTGTAATTTTGGATTAATTTTGGATATGTGCTCTGAACAATTGCTTGAAGTGGATCATTGAAGTTAGTGATTGTCAACTCTGGTGGTATTTGGATCTCTGCATGACGTCATTAGGCTCTGAAAGCTTCTCATTCTTTAATTTTAAGATCCATCTGAAAATTGTTTATAGTTCAATCCATATTTTCTCTTTGCATTGCTGGCAATAAACACATGTTTTTCGTGAGTCTTAACACTTGACAATGATCCTAAATATAGGAAGAGTTAATTGTTGCATTAACAATATCTGATCGGTTCCTCTTGGGATAATCGGTAAATTTGCCTAAAATCTCCACCAAAGACTACAAACTTGCCTCCAAAGATATAATATTTTTGAATTAGTTTCACTCATGATATCTTTCAATGTTTTATCAAGTGCTCAAAATAAAACTTATGAGCCATAGGCGCTTCATCCCATATGATTAATTGGTTTCTTCAGTATTTGCATGATCACTACATTTATCTATATTACATGTAGACGTCTCTAGTGTAGAATAGGAATTTTTAAACTTTGAATGTGTTGTTCTCCCACCTGATAGCAATAGTGATGCTATTCCACTTGAGGCCACTATAAACACAATTTGCTTTCATGAACGTATTTTGAAGGCCAACGTTCGCCACATAAGAATATTGAATAAAAAATCATATTCAAATTTTTTTGAAAACAATTGTGAACTAACCTGTAGCGTTGTGTACAAAGTTTGAAAACTCTTGAAATTGTTCTGCTACATTGTAGTTACGTTCTTCATAAATGAGTCAATTCCTCAATTGTGTCATCACATATCCTTTTTGATATGACATTGACTTGTATTCCTTTAAGCTCTTTATGTTATCTTGCAAATGTTTCTCAATTTGCACGAGAGTTAAATTTTGAATCTCCTCATCATTTAGTAATGAGGACATAGAATGCATAACCAAGAAGAAAGCCTAGAGGATATTCAAGGTCTTGGAACCCCAATGACAAGAGCAAGGTCAAAGAAGGCGAAGGAGGCTCTGAATAACTTGATAACCACTTATATTTGAAGCAAGTACAACTCATGGAGAATGGATGCACAAGATAGTCAATTGCTTAACCCAAATTGAAGAAGTTAAGGAATGAAGGCGGCATTTATGTGTTATCAAATTTTAATATTAGTTTTAGTTAAGTAATAGACTAAAATAATAAGAAATTTGGGTGTAACTGTAAAAATTTCAATGGGCCAAATTTAGAGAACTTTTTAGGAGTTGCCATTATAAAAGGCAAACCCTTATTTTTCTTAAGGAGATTTTGGAATATTGTTTTTGTGAGGCTTTGCTCCCTAGAGTTCTTGAAAGAGTTCATCTTGAACTTATCAAGGTTGTTAACCCTTGTGGCGTTCTCTTGGTTTATCATCCTTAGATTGTGGCACCATTTTTTTCTTGGTTTCTTTGCTAAATAATAATATTGAGTTTCCTTTACATCAAACCCTAATACTCCAATTCTTCCAATTTTCATGATCAGTAACCTGCGCTCATATCTCGAGTTCTATATACTAGTTTTCAGTGATTCAAAAGCCTAACTTGCGTTTCGGAACGTCATCTTTCACCTCGTTTTGGAACGGGGGAATGGAGTTTCGTAGCATCGTTTATCGCAGTCTCCAGTTATACCGCGATTTCACTCAAATTTGTAAGTTTCTGACCTAGAACGATCCTTAAAGTAAACCATGACTATTAGGATCATATCATTTAGCATCAAATTTAATAACATAGAAAATTTTAATTCTATTGTAGATGGAGTAATAAAATGTGATCTATTTTATCTTGATATCAATAAAGCTAATTAAATTTGATATGACGATGCATATATATTTTTTGTTTGGAATGAATTGGGAATAGTAATTATTTTTGTAAGGTAACATATAAAAACAAATGAATGAACTCAATAAAAAAACCATTTAGTTTGTGCAGCAAATCAAATATGTTTCTAGTATGATAACTTTAAGATATTATTCCTAATATAATTTAATATCAGCAAACAACAATTGACCACTATTGTAGTCTGAGTAATATTATCGTAATAAAATATAGTAATTGGATAATTATTTATATGCCTTTGTTGTTTGAGATCCTTCTTTGCTCATATAAAATGTCATCTGCTAACCAATGCCAACTCTTATTCCACACATGAGTTGGTCGATTCATGTACTTGCCAAGAGCATGATGACAAAAGTTTCTGCAAGAATATCCAGATCCCATTTATGTGCCTCTTTGATAGCTTCAATGTATTCTTTATCATCTCCAAGCAACCCATTGTAAAACATACATCTTGAAAGCTATCATAAATAAAATTAGAAATGTCTTTATTTCTTCATAACTTTGTGGGCCTTTGACATGAGCGAGCATCATTCTCAAATAATATAACTCTCTTGTACATGGTGGAACCCATATAAGTCTTCCAACGTATACCCTTTAGACCATGGTTTCTCCAACATCTTTTACTTTTAACATATACAAACTTGGACACAAATTTGCTATATGTTAATTCTCTAGCTCGAGGATATACCTTATTGCTTCCATCCATGAGGTGTACATGATTCTGTAACTAATGGTTTTTGCAAAATATTATTAATATTCATCATCATGATAAATAATTCACCTTGTAAGTAGAAATACAATCTTTCAACAGTCGGTTTTTCTTTCATGTATTGGGAAAGCTAAGATTCTCCAACACGCTTCACGGGATGACATATATCTAAAATCAAGATATTGTTTAATCTCATCCTCCGGGCGATGACTCATTTGACACTATCGTTGCAGTTATTCTATCACAACCTTTGTTGATGTACTCAAATAAGTACTTGATTGATGTTCTTTGATTACACCATTCCATGTTGATGTGAGCTTGATACTTTACGAAGAAAACCTTGGTTGTATGGGACAACAAACCGATTATCTAGATGGATGCCATTCTTCTCAACTGTTCGTGTATTATGACTTCTTCTATACACTGGAAATCCATCTTGATCAACAATTACTCTATCTTGGTACTTTTTGAGAAATAACTTTGTACATTTTCTATCTTTTATGCACAATGATTTTTGGTTTGATAAACCACATGGCCCATGTTATCATGTGTGATTTGACCAAATTGTACAATTCTAGATCACCGACATGGTTCGGAATTTCAGCTGAAATTATTTTGTCAATATCATCTAGTGTTGGTATTTTGTTGATGGATGAAGGGAATATCAAGACATGGGGCATGTGGAAAACCTCACTTTTGAAATTTCATATGGTGTTCATATCTACAAAGGTAATTTTCCATTTATCACATGATGAGCATATAATTTACAACATATAAACTATTTATACATATTAAGAAGAATACTTCATGCAAGTATTTTGCCAAGAACTTGTTTCTTTGTCAAATCTGCTAGTAGTTCGTCAAACTTCATTTTAAATATCCTTGCAATTATGTTTGAACGATCAGTAGCTTTTAAATGATTTGATGCAACAATGTTGGACTTCTGGCCAATTAGGATTACATGTAAATGTAATAAAAAGGTCAAGAAGGGGATTCTTGTTATAATCATCAGAAGGGGAATATGTGATCTTCATATGACCCTCATGATGTAGGGTGCATGTCCTTTGATCATCAAATGGTGAGCGCCGATAATTCTTAAATATATGAGTTATTTACCACTTTTAGACTTTAATATGCAAATCCTTAAGGAGATAGTTTAATTAAATTAATAATTTTTAGTATTGTTTATATAATATTGAATAAATGCTCTTTTTATTAGATATGCTAGTTTATGTTAAAATTATGTTGTTTGGTGTTAATTTTTGTGCATAATGTAATTAATTGACCAAATCTGAGTAAAAATGCTACAGTAATGTTGAAGCATCCCTGCGAGACACAAGGCAACAACAAGTTGTGGGACCATAACGTGATAATCATATCATAGGGCACAAGGGATACTCACCACTCAAGGACACATTAAAGTAAAATTCTAGTTGTCAATCACTTTATTTCATTGCACCAGATTTTCTTTATGCATAAAAGGACAGAAGAAAACCCAAAAATGAGAGAGAAAGTGGTTCAAATTGTTGTCCAAAGTCAATAACAACAGTAGCAAACTTAGAAAATGGTGGAGGAACTAAATTTCAAAGTCTCTCAATAGACCTAGTTGCCACCATCACTCATCATCATCATCCTTCATTTCCACCCCATTTGGAAACCATTAGAGCTATTTTTGGAGAGCTTGAGCTTGAAGAAGGAGAGCTAAAACAAATTGTTGCAGCGAACCCTGTGACATATATTGTTGTAATTTTTATTTCTATTATCTCATTTGATTCTTGTTGTAATACTATTTCTATAATGACTTCCTTATTGTTCCATTTTTAAGCCATTTGAGCTAAACCTTCATTAGTTAAGGAACAATGCTTTTGTAAGTAAGATTTATGGATTAATATGTTTATGGACATGTTTATCATTTATTTAATCATGTTTGATTTATTTGTTGTCTTAAATCTAAATCTGGTCACCTTGATTTAATGCTAGTTTTTTAACTTGAAAAAGGGGGAAAAGCGAATTGTTTGTTTAATGTGGATAAGTCAAGATGTTTGGTCAAGTGTTGACATTAAATAACTATGAATAATATATAACTCTATAGAACAAAAGATGAACTATAAATTGTAGCATGGTTGGACGTGAACATGAATCCAGAGATGGCATTAGTGCATTTTAAGAACCATGATGACTAAATTAGAAAATTCTTAAGGTCACTCTACTCATAATGATATAGCATGTTTGTAGCATATTGCATTTCCATAAACGGAAGTTGCAGCAGAGTTGATTCCTTAACTATTTGTTAAACTTTGAGTTTTAGATTATCTTCCATTATAATATTTATTTGTTTTTAACTTGAATTTACTTTATTTGCATGAACCAAAGTATTTTTGTTACTTGAGAGTTTAACTAATTAAACTAATTCATTTGAGAATACTTAGAATTTTATCCAATCAATCATCATGGGATTGATATTTTACTTTCAAATTTTAATTGTCGCTATTGTGTATATTGCGCACTTGTATTTTATTGCAACAAGTTCCATTTGGTGGTCATAATCACGACATGTTGAGCGCACAAGTAAGTAATTGTGTATGTCATCACTGGTTTTTTCTTCGTGCATCTAGTGGTCCTATTAGAGGTCCAAGTGAGTTATTATAGACTGCTACTTCAGATCCTATCATTGGAGGTGACTCACCTTAACTTCGAGAATGTTTGTGATTCATTCTCCCTCCAAAATTTCTACAATTGTTTCTAGAATTAGAATGAGAAGTTTGAGTTTCATCTCTTCTTCAAGCATCCTTTGACTTAGAATTCAATGTCACAGGGAAGAGAAGTTTGAATTGTGATCCTTTTTTAATTATTTCTTGTAAGTAAAATAACTCTCAAGTATATTGACTTGAAGTATTCAGAAAAATAAGTACTTCAGAATATCTAGAGAGTTAGTATATAAGTTAATAGATTTATTAGGTTGTAGTGTGAGTGATTAGTGAAGCATTTATAGGATGGTAAATGTAAGAGATACACACATAATTTATACGGGTTCACCCAAACTCGATCTATGTTTAGTCCTCCACCTTGGTGAGTGTTTTCACTAAAATGTTTGAGATATCTTCTAAATTTCTGCCTTTACACGATCTAGACATCTTGGCCTTTCTATATATATTTTCTTAGTCTCCCTTGGCTAACCAACAATCATAGTTGAACCCGAGTCTCTTTTACAAACCAAAGATGATTTCAAAATGTTTACAAACAAAATTTAGATTATGCATCAAGTTCTCAAAACTTAACTTGGATGCAACAAATCTCTCACACAAATGTATATTTTGAAATTTGATGTCCTTCGAGTGTGTTTGATGGACTTTTAATCAGCTTCTACACTTTGTGATGAGTGAGTTTATATCTTGATGTAGTTCTTATCTATTCAAGTTAACGAGCTCTCCTATATATGTAACTTGTAAATTAGCTTCAAATTATTTGCAAAAGTGTTTATGTGGTTGTTGGGTACAAGTTTCAATGTGTTAGAACCTATGAAAATGAAGATCTTGAGGATTCATGAACATTATAATATTTAAGTTGACTTCAAAGTGACTATCCTTATTTGACTTAAATGATCTTGTTTAGAAGATGTTTTTTTTTCTAATCTTTTTAATTCATTTAAGTGATATTCTTCTTATTGAATCAATATAGGAACACGACCTTTGCTCATTGAATTATATATCTTTATGTATGAGTATATTGTCTTATGTTCAAGAAGAAGATTATGATCTTCCAGTGCTGAATATTATGAAGTCTATTATGAGAGTGTTTTCTTGATTTTTCACATTGTTCATATCTCCTTAATCTTATAAGAATTTTCTATTTAACTAAAGTCACTTAAAAGCACATATTAGATACAAGATGTATCACAATCTCTTAATCATTAAAGTTTGTTATCATTGAAACTTCATAAGAGATTTTGTCTCAACATCCTTCACAAATTTGTTGTTTTTCTCCCATTTATTTCTTAAATTCAACTTTTAGGATTTTTCTTAGTGTAGTTTACTATTTTTTTCCGATTGACCGCTCACACATTTGTGACGCTCCTTGCATGTTTCTTGTTTTAATTTTCGATTTCGACCATCGCTTATGGTGGTTCTCACAGTGGCTCTAAATTATCCCCCTATTTCCACCATAAGCAGTGGTTTTAGATCTATTGTTGTATAAATAGTAAACTCTTTTAACGTTTTAGAATTTCTCCAATTTTTGTTTTCTTCAGAAATTAATAGTTATGATTTACAATACTTCATCTGCTTTTTTATAAACCTTTTTTTTTATAGGATTTTAAGATGGTATTTACCCTATATTTTATCTTATTTTATAGTTTTGTTTCAACTCTTCTTATTTAATTATTTATTTATTTATTTATTATATTTGCAGAATTATCATGAGATGATAAAATAATTCAAATTTATCAAAATCAACTAAGTTTTTAGTGCAAAAATGTCAAGTTTTAATATTCCAGTTTATGAGTGCAAGAAGGAGATTTGTTGCACCCTTCAAGAGATTGAATTTTATGATAATAAAAATATTGCCAAAGAAGGAGGAAAGTTGTGGCAAAGAAGAGAGAGGTTGTTGCATAAAATTAAGATCTTCTTTCTATCACAAGCAAGGGAAATCAGAAACACAAAGAAGAAGCTGCACACTAGAAACATAATCGGAGGAGTAGAAAAAATTAGAGAGAGAGAAAATAAGGAGAACACTTTGGAAATTAGGAGTGCTTGGAGCTGGAGTAAAGTGTCTCAAATTTTGAAGCAAAAAATATCATACTCTTTTGAGGGTTTTATTTCTTTTCCTTTATTTGATGACTACTTCTATTAATATTGCTTTAATTTCTATATGTCAATGAGTAACTAAGCTTCCTTCTAGAAGTTGGTGAATCTTGTGATTAAGATATCTTTTACTATGTTTTAATTTTAAATTCTAGTTTTATTTTAGATTTTTTTTATTTATCTCATTAATTATTCTATTATTTATTTACATGTTTGGGATGACCGATCTTTGCATGCCTTAATCAACAATTGACTAGTGACCAACTACAATTAATTGGTAGGATATAGGATATTGAGATTATGATTCTTGTATGATGAAACATAGATACTAATCTTTCAATCACTTAGTCTCTTGGTTTTGTATGTTTTTCTCTTAATTATATTTTTTGTATGATCAATCAAAAGAATAATTTAGGAAAATAATATTACATTAAATGACAAATCTTTGTTATAGTTTTAAAGAGGGATTGATAATTGAGAAAATAAATAAATATTCATATAAAAACTAGGATTTGAAGTATTGTATATTACAAGTGAACCCATGACCCTAGGTTACTTTCCATTAATTCAAGTTGTGTTGTTATATACTCTCGTTATAAATTTTTATGCTGTTTTTACGTTTTTTGTTATCATTAATCAACAATAATTTCATTAGTCTAAATAATGTAACATCTTGATTAATTGGCAAGTTGTTAAATTAATCTTTGTGATACGATAATCTTATATACGACTAGTTAGCAAAACCGTACACTTGCGGAATTCTGCAGTAACACTTTTCAATCCCTTTTTCCATGAAGAGAATGAGAAGTGAGACTTGGTATTTTGACTGACTTCCATCCTTTGGGTCGACAAGAGTTTGAAAATAAATGATGCCAAGGCGTCGACTTCATACGTTCAGTTTTGGTCATTGACGAACTTCTTGGATCCCTTTTTGTCTTTTTCAAATAAGCTGACGATACGTTCAGATATCTCTAGGACGATTGGGTTAAATGAGTATGGTCTACTCGTAGTCTGGAAAGACGAAAAGATTGTAGTTGTTGGATCTGTGTTGGTAACATTGCTGCAAGACTTTAATAGTGAAGTGTTGATGAAAGATTAATGTAGCAATTCCAAAGCGTGTTGTTACACTAGCCCTTAAGGTTCGATTCACCCCCACCAATCGAGGATGCAATTGAGATAACCAGCGAATCCCTTCAGGGTACTTTGGAACCTTGATATGATTTGCACTATCACACCAAGAATATCTTTCATAGTATGTTACAAAATAGGTTACCCTATTCTTTTCTCATGCATTAGAAAAGAAATTTACTTAGTATAGAGAATGAGTGAAAGAAAAATAGATGACAATTACTTGATTCGTTGTTTGCAATTTTGTTCAAAGTGGCCCTATTTATATGAAACTATGTCACTGGGAAATAGTTGAATTCTTCTTCTGCCACTGTTTGCAGGAGGGACATATATATATTACCGTTCACATATTAACTAAAGTTATGCAATGGTCTGGTGGCAAACAATTGTGCTTGTTCGCGCATGACTCGGGTTCGATTCCTCCTTGCAACCTTTTCATTTTAAATCAACAGTTGTGCCTTTTCAAAAAGGGATATTTCCAGAAAGAAGCAAAGTGCAGAATCAAACTCAGGACCACATGTGAGGAAAGAAATGAACACAACCACTACATCAACAACAATATCATGTTATGCATAACAAATTATAGATACATATACACATTTGTTAAGGCCTTATTCATGTACCCTTTTCATGGAATTTAAGAGTCACGCCTTTAACTCTCGAGCGCCTCACTTCATCCTCACATGGTAGACTATATCAGAATATCACTCATAATATGTTTTTCAGCAAAATTCTGCTATAATTGTCTATTTAGAGTAAAACTCAACCTCAACTTTACACTTATGGTCCAAGTACTTTCGATCTTTGGGATGTATCTATATTCAAGTACTTCAATCATTCTAATAGTGTACATATCATTGAACTCAAGACTGATGTTACTCAAGTGTGGAGTCCATTTTCACCATTGATGATTAATTAGATATGGGCTTGAGTCCCATCCCCAACTGATGTTCTTCAACACCATGTCCTGTCAGACCTTTCGTCAAAGGATCTGCAAGATTCTTTTCAGTCTTACAAACACTATGGATATTACTCCATTTAAAATTAATCCTTTTACATAGCTCATTGTTCTAGACCAATAGTCTCAATTTCCATTATATACTTGACTATATGCTTTTGGATAGTGTGGATTGACTATCCAATGAATGGATACTGGTGCCATTGGCTTTGGCCAAATTGGTAATCTCATAAAAAATTTCTTAGCCATTCTGCCTCTTTACTACCT
>PGWS01030132.1:0-10304 GCA_002896235.1 Cicer reticulatum | reverse complement strand
ATATTAGGGTTCCCAACGTATATAATTCATTTGAAAGATTTAGGGTAATGAGGGTTTTCCAAGTATATAATTATTTGAAAGATGTAGTGTTACAGTGCTTGTGAAAAAAACGCTGTAATAGGTAGTTAAATTCAATGAGCGCATGTATTTTACAGCGCTGTGTGAAAAAAGCGCTGTATTAGGTAGTTCAAATATTTGGGAAGCGCATGTGTTACAGCACTTGTGAAAAAAGCGATGTAAATGATTACGCGAAAGCGCTTCATTTACAGCCCTTTTATGAATAGCGCTGTAAACGCCTTATAACGTTATGCACAACGTTATATGACCTACAACAGCGCTTGTTTTACAACGCTTGTGAACAAAAGCGCTGTAAAAGGCTCCGTTATTTTTAAATTATAATTAACAACAGCGCTTGTGTTTAGCAAGCGCTGTAAAAATGGGCGCTGTTAAATGTCATTTTTGGTGTAGTGGATATTTGATTTAATTTCGTTAAATGTTTGATATTTGATATTATTGTGATATTGAATGTCGAATGAATTTTATGTATATGTTTGATCTGATGTGTTTATGTGATGTGATGATAACAAATGAATGCATCGTGATAATTTTTATGCGATGATGATGATGTATGATTAATAATTGCTATGCTATAAATTTGTGATAAGTTTAGTTATGATGTATGACTGATGATAGTGATGCTATAAATTTTTGATGAGTTTATATGATTATGATGATGTGTGATTAATATAAATTTGTCATGAGAATATTGAAGTAACCATAATTCATGAAAAAATGGTGGTTCCAATTTGTGTTTGAGATTACGGTCTTAATGGAGTATCATAGGCCAACGAGGATAGAAAATAAATATTGAGAATATGTGAATGTGGAGATTATTTGTAAATCATATAGGTAAGGGTCTGACAAGTCTAGTGATTATGGGGAAGTACAACTGAATGAACCAGATCGTGGCGGTCTGCTGTTTAACCTTAAGGCAAAATTGTTGGACCTTGGATGGTATTTGGGTGGGGAATTCGTAGGTGACTTTGAGGTAGCACTCCAAATATTGGGAGCTACCATGCAACACATGTTTACCTCGACTATTGTGTATATATGTTTCAGGTTAAGTTTAGCTGATTTATGAGGACATAGCTAATTTGAATTGTTCGTCCCACGGGATGATGACATAGTATCAAACCTCAATAACCAACTACTTCAGAGTTATAATGGTACCATATTTTTGACGTAGAGTCTAAGGTCATGCATAGCGTTGTATTTTTTTTAGATAATTTGATTTTAATCGTGAAATGTATTGATTTTTCATGAGTGGTTTTGACTTCATAATGTTGTTTTTCTTGAAAGAATATTTGTGTAATGATAACGGTTTATTTATGATTAATTGTGTGCTCTCCTCACTTATATTATACTATTAACATGATTTTGAAACTCACCTCATCCGTTTTTTGTGAATTGACTGGCTTGGCTCTGAGTTTTGTGAAATCGCAGTTATTACAAGTTAATAAATCTTGAAGTACAGGTTTGGGAGAATCTCCGCTCTAATAGGTGATATCGGGAATGAGAGTCATAAGTGTATCTTTATTTAATTTAATTATAAACAACTTTTTGGATGAAAATCTTATAAGTACAAGTAAACGTTTGAAATTAAGAAAATTATAGTTAAATCAAGTTTATGCGGATTGCATTGTTTTATTAAGAAGAAAAAGTTTTAAAGTGTCCCTTTTGAATTTTAAAGAAATTGATATCCTAAAATTAGTTATAAGAGTTTTATTTTTCTTGAAAACAAATTTTCTTTATCTGCAACGAATTAAAATTTTAAAAAAATCTTGTATGAATTATTACATATTATTTTGGAGTTTAGGGTGTCACAAATGTCTCTTAAGCCAAATACGATCTACAACCGAGTTAAAATTTATTCTAATATAGATTATTTAAATTCGATATAATAAATTTTTTCGACCGTTATTGAGAACACTTTTACTGCACAAGAAAAGACTATATAGGACTATTAGACATTACATTTAAATTGACCAAGTTAATTTGAACTACAACCTTAGCGCACCGAGCCTATTTTCATATGAGCCAACATTTGTGATAGAAAGAAAAAAATTGCTTCAATATAGAAATAAGGGAATGCAAATAACGGAAGGCATATTCATAAATAGTCACAAGTTCAATGGAAAGCGTACTTAAATTAGTCGATTAATTTGAATGAGAACTTAATTATAATCAAGTCAAAGTAATGGATAGTAGGAACTACACTTTAAAATCTTATTTATACTCTATAAATACCAATTGTACAAATCATAATAAATTTACATCAATTCCAAATAAACTTATTTTACTTACAGTCAAAATAATGGATTGTAGGAACTACACTTTAAAATCTTATTTTACTCTATAAAAATTAATTGTACAAATCATAATAAATTTACAACAATCCAATTAAACCAATTTTACTTACAGTTTCTCTGCTCTTCAAATTTACTTACATTATTTTCATTATTCTTAATAGTTATCTTCATAAATTGTCAAAATTAACACTCTTTGGAACAATTAAGGAATTCACATCACTCAACTTTTTTTTCATTGATGTAATTGCATTGTGCATTTGATTTTCTAAAAGACAATAGAACTAGACAACCAAATTTTTGTTTAGAAATCGATCATGAGACTATTTAGAATAGGTAGCAAGAAATTGAACAAAAGCAAAAATTCTGGTCCCTAAAAAAACAACAGTACAATTTTTCGTCCAAGATACAACAGTCAAGAATATAAAAATATCTTTTTAAATTTTCTACTAAAAATATTATTGCCATTTTCTACTATCTCGTGTATCTCTCCTCTCTCTCTCTCTCTCTCTCTCTTTCTTTTTGTTGTCTAATCTCTCTCTCTTTCTTTTTGTTGTCTAATCTCTCTCTCTTTCTATTGTTTCATGTGTCTCTCTCCCTCGTACCTCTGTCTCATGTATCTCTTCCTCTATTTCATATTGATGCATCTTAGCTCTTTCTAACACATACATCTATCTCTTATCTTTATATATCCCTTTCTCTTTTTCAAACCTTCAAATATTTCCCTCATTTATAGATTAGGTAATCACAATAAACAAACCATTAGCTAAATGACTGAAAAGTTCATATTAAATAGCTAAGAATATATAAATAATAATAAAATATTATGGAAAAAAGATTAAGAGTTTTGTAGAATATGAAAATATGAGAATGGACTTACGAACAACTCAACTAGAGCAAGATAATAGAAACACAAAAAGGATCATAGTATAAAAAAACTTGAGAATTTTAGCCATTTTTACTCTACCTTTGCATGCAACAAATACAAAATTGTTTATCATTTTATATTGTGAAAACCCTCATGCTATGCTTATTTCAGTTGAATAGTTTTTAGTACAACGAGGATCATATTTGTCACTTTAGCTCATGTAATTGATTACTTGACTTAGAGTATATTTAATTTTTATTTCTATCTACTTTCATATAGATTGAGGTTCAAAACCAACATTATGCTTCAATAGAATAGCTATTAGATATATATTCAACTAAAAAACATTTATATATTAAATTTTATTAAATGTCCTTTAAGCAAAGACGATCCACAACCGAGTTAAAATTGATTCTAAATATAGAGTTATTTTGAATTGGATATAATAAAATCTTTTTCGACCGCTATTGAGGACACTTATCCATTTTATTGCAAATGAATAAACTTTATAGGGCCGTTAGATATTATATTTAAATTGACCAAGTTAATTTGAACTACAACCTTCGTGCATGGGGCCAATTTTCATTGAGCCCAACATTAGTGAGAAAAAGAAAACAAATTGCATCAATATAAAAATAAGGGAATGCAAATAATGGAAAGGCATATTCATAGATCGTCACAAGTTTGAAGAAAACGTACTTGAATTAGTCGATTAATTTGAAATGAGAATTTAATTATAATCTATCAAAGTAATGGACTGAAGGAACTACACTTTAAAGTCTTATTTATACTCTATAAATACCAATTGTATAAATCATAATAAACTTACATTAATTTAAATAAATATATTTTACTTGTAGTTTATCTGCTTTTCAAATTTACTTACATTATTTTAAATATTCTTAAATAGTTATCTACATAAATTGTCAAAATTAAGACTCTTTGAAACGTTTAAGAAATTCACAACCAATCAAACATTTTTTTCATTGATGTAATTGCATATGGTGCATTTGATTTGCTAAAAAAACAATAGAACTAGACACCAAATTTATTGTTGTACCTCCTATTTTCTTTTAGTAAATTGGTCATGAGACTGAAATCAAGATACCATCAAGCATAAATTATGTCTCATCATAAAACCGAACGGTAGTCAATTTTTTTGTCCAAGATATAAGGAATCAAGAATACCAAAATATCTTTTAAGTTTACAAAGTACAAAATATATTCTCATTTTCTCATATCTCATGTCTCTCTCCTCTATCACGTTTTGTCACTCTTTTTCTCATCACTCACGCACTCTCCTTCTTTCTGTTGTATAACAACTTTCTTTTTATTATTTTCATCTCTCTCTCTCTCTCAACTCTCTCTCTCTCTCAGTGTATCTCTTCATGTTAATCTTCTTTTTGCAGTCATGTGCCTCTCTCCCTCATATAATCTCGTCATGTATCTTTCTCCTCTATTTGATATTGATGGCCCGCCGTATAACCTAGTGCTCTTTCTACATCTACACAATTCTCTCTCATCTTGTATATATCCATCCAATGTCTACTCTCAGTGTTAGGTCGTTTAAACCTTCAATCTCTCCCTCCTTTTAGATTTAAGTAATCGCAATAAACAACCATTAGCTAAATTACCGATAAACTTTCATATTTGTCAATAATTGTTTTAAAGACTCTTCCTAAAATTAGAATAATTATTAAATGTCTCTTTGGAAAATCATGCATCATCTTTTTTTCTTTAACTCATTTTAACTCATCATAGTAAGAAAGGCACATAAAACTTTGTGGTTATCGAAAGAGCAATTATAGTATTCAACAATGGCTAAATCGTTGTCGGAATAATTTACCAATTAAAACAACATGTATTTATGCATAAAATAAAAAGCATCATATGATAAAAGTCAATGCATAAATCTATCTATTATAATATATTAAATCAAATTCTCAATTTTTATTAAATGACACATCACACACTTATTCCGATTAGTTGAGAAAAAATCACATCATATCTTATATTATCTCAAGAACCATTCTTTCAATTCCATCTAAAACTTTGGCGGAGAGTACTCTTTAGATTCAAAGTTTTGTCATTTGCACAAAAATAATAATTAATAATTAATATAATAAATTAATAATAATAATAATGATGATATAATAATGATGATGATATAATAATAATATGAATAATAAATAATAATAATAATAATAATTATTATTATTATTATTATAATAATAATATAATTTAATTATTATTATTATTTATTTTATTTATTATTATATAATAATAATAATAATAATAATAATTATAATAATAATAATAATAATTAATAATATAATAAATAATAATAATATAATTAATATATTAATAATATTAATAATAATAATAATAATTAATATAATTATAATAATAATAATTAATATAATATTAATAATAATAATAATAATAATATAATAATATAATAATAATAAAATAATAATAATATAAATATATAAATTAATAATAATAATAATAATAATAATAATAATAATAAAATAATAATAATATAATAATAATAATAATAATAATAATAATAATAATAATAATAATAATAATAATAATTAATAATAATAATAATAATAATAATATACCTGCTTCCTAATTGTGAATAATGCGCTTCCAAATTGTGCTAATAGAAGACGGGAAGAAAACATAAGGGGTTAGCTGGCCAATAGTCGCTTCCTAATTGCAATCAGGTACAATGGTATAAATTTCATCAATTTGATTTTCACAAATACATGAATTTTGATAGATAATAAGAATGAGTCATATAATTGAAATTGACACCCAAGAATAACAATAAGTTACCTACAATTGAACTTGATTATCATGATTAGTAATCTATGCTATTCTTTTAAGCATTCTAGTGGAAAAATGATAATTATTTTAAGATAGTGAAATTGATAATTATTTTAGGATAGTGAATTTGATGGTTGTTACTAGGATAGTGAATTTACTGGTTGTTGTTGGAAAACGAATATAGAACTCATGGTAGGCATTGAACCAAAAAAATTTGATTAACAACATTCTCCTGTGGTAGTAAATGTAGAATAATATCTACTATCAAAAGGAGTGGCAATTGGAAAAATTTATATTAACATACTTATGTCAGATGTGTAGAGAATATTTTAGTGATCAATGAATATTAAGCTAACCATTTAGAACAATATCAATGATAGGATGTGTAGGAGAGAGATGTTTATTATAATCTAATATTAAAAAGTTTTGTTTTGATTTTTTTATAAATAGTAGATAATGCGCGATAAGAAAATATTAACCAAAATGATTCAATGGGATAGAATCAACCTTGACATATGATGTAGTGCCGATAAGGACATTAGGTTGGATAATGAGTAGTCTAAATAAGAGATAGTGATTTGTTGGAGATTAATTGCATACTTAAGGGACCTTACTGGTTTACTATATAACGCAGAAACATACATAAAAGAAGCCACATATGGCTATTTAAGAGTTGTTATCGTACCAAAATTCTAGAAGATAAATTAGCAAATAAACTATTAGCATCATACTAAAGGATTTAGTTTATTTTGTAAAATTCAGTATAGTCAATAATAAGTCGTAGCTACAAATACAATTCAGTGTAATATATATAAAAATCTATTTAAAAACCAAATATATATATATATAGACACAATATTTTAGTTCTTCTATCATGCTTAGTTTTAATAAAATCTGATTATAAATATGTGTGTTGAATGGTATTAAATATATTTTTTTGATATACATTACATAATAATATTATTTATGTATATTAATAAATAAATTATTTAGCTATAGGAGCAAGTAATTAATTTGTACTTGGTTGTTGCGTTGAATTATTCTCGCTTGTGAACTGTTAGAGACAGTGGTTGGCGAAGACGTGACACGTTAAATCAGCGGATTAGCTTCGTTGGGAAAATCTTCAGCCAAAGTAAGGGGTGAGAGGAGGTTCGACTTTATGAGTATAAAATAACGTGAGATGAACGTGAATGCTGAAATTTCTAGAGATTCATTTGGGGCTTATTACGTACGGTCTAGCCCTACGGAGGAGTAATAATTAATTAATAATATATGAATGATAATAGTGAGGAATAAAATATGATTTAGCAACCTATAGAATTATTGTGAATTTATTTATATCAAGATTGCATGTTGTCTCTTATGTTGATTGTTATTGTATGAATGATATGTACTTGAGTGTTTTTGTTACTTGATTGAATTTGTGATATTACTTGAATGTGCAACCTATTGGATTCCTTATTATGTGATTGATGAAACTGAATTGTGTATTGTGAGTAGTGTAAACTAAATATTAGGATTTTATTGTGATTGACTTATATAGATATTTAATGATGAATATTGTAAAGACAAACTGATCCTTATTGAGTTATGATGATCGAGTAAGTCTGAGATATGTGTTGTAGATTTTGGAGTTAGGATTATTTTGTCATCATATAGGGAGGGTCTGACAAACCTAGTGATTCAGGGAAGTACAATTGAATGAGTCTGATCGTGGAGGGCTACAGTCGAACTGTAAGGTAAGACTACTAGACATTGGGGGTACCTCTAGTGGAGAATTCTAAAGTGGATTATTGGGTTATTTCCTAAGATCGGGAGCTACCGTGCAACACAAGAGTATCTCGACCGTTGCGTAAATGTATAATCGGGTTGAGTTGAGGGGATCTATGAGGACTTGGCCATTCATGAATTGTCCGTCCATTCTTTTAGTGGCATAGTATCAGGCCTATTAGCCAAGTACTTCAGAGTAGAATGGTACCAAATGATGAAGAAGTATAGAGTATAGGACATGCATAACATTTCATCCTTGTGACTGCTCTATTGTGATTGATTTAGATTCACCTTTGATATTATGATCTTGAGTGTTTCTCCTGTTTGTGTTGATTTGACTAATTGCGTGTTCTCCTCGTTTATCATATACTATTACATAATTTTGATACTCACCCTTCGTTGTTTGTGTTTAGCATTTGCGATAGACACAGACGAGTTGAAGGCTGCAAGTGATGACTAGTACCATCGGAGAGGTGGAAGCCATCATGTCTTGAAGACTGTTATTATATGCATTGTGTTCATGTTATTTTCAGCATTGTTTTTTATATTGAGAATTCTCGCTCTGATAGTGACATCGAGTTGGGAGTATATTTTCAATTAATATTAAGCATATGCATGTGTGCTTCAAAAAATATTTTTTTGTCTGATATTGTGATTTCAAGTTGTTAAGTTTGATGGAACTTTTGGATTTTTTTGACGTGTTTATGATTACGTGATACTCTTTACCTTAATAATAAATAAATATGTTTAGAAGTTTATATATTTAGTTATTTGAAGAAGTTCGTAGTTTTAAAAATATGAAAATTAAAAAAAAAAAATTATTTGGGGTTTACGGTGTCACAAGGTGCTTTTAATTTGTTTTCATCACTTAACTTTTTGGTTTATTATTGCTTGGTAATTGAATTTTTGTGCATCTTTGTTGTGACACCCTATAGAACCATCATCAAGTAGAGTCTTAACATTACTTCAAATAATTCCAAAACTAGTTTCTGACCACATCAACACATAAGAATTATTGCGGACCTGACAACTCAACCCACCTAAACCGACGCATGATCAGATAACAACTCCCACTTACAGGTTGACCTACAATCTATAACCAAGGTTCCACAGCCCCCAAAGAAAACCAAACCAAAAGCTCTGATACCACAATGTAACACCCCGATTTTCAAAGCGAGGGTGTATTTTTTTTTTCAAAAGAGATTAAAATAAAACAGAGAAAAACAAATAAGGAAATACCTTTGGATAAATAATTGAGTCATTATAATTTACAAGCAGCGGAAAAGTTTCTCAAAATACGAATCCAAAGTATTTACATTTCAAAAGGTGGTACATAGACCCCATCATAATAAAATGTCAAACAGACAATATTAGTATAGGTACAGTTTTCCAAATTAAAATATTGCAACCCAAAAAGAAGGACGTCTAGTCCCTATACATCAACCTAATCTGATCATTTTACAACAAAACTATACACCCTGACTGATCTCCACGCGCCCCGTGAGATCCTCCTACATAGCTCCAGTCAAGCATTCCCATCCGTGGGTACGGAACCGGTTAGGGTCGTCCTGGGCTTATCTGTGGGCAAGCCCAGATTTTTCCACAATAGTTGTAAAGGTCACCAACCGAATTAACTTTAGGCACGTAACATTTAAATTCAAAATGCAACAAGATAACCTTTCAACCTAGCATGCACCTTAAAAGGGGTTTTCCATATGCTAAAAGTTCATATAATGCTTGCAAAATAAAAATGAAAGCAAAGTAAGTCTTAAATCAATCAAGCAGATAAACAACTGGCCAATCCATTGATGAACCAATTGAACAATCGATCATCTACTCAAGATAAGAATTCCACTGTGCCAATCGATTGGAAAGTCGATTTGGGTTGAAGGTTTTTAGAAAAAAACTGAACTCTTGGGCTTAATATCAATCGATTGGGAAAATCGATTGAATGAATAATTGAGCCCTTGTGTTGATGCCAATCGATTTCCAAATTGATTTTTCGTTTTGCTGAGTTCCTGTCTTACTGTCAATCGATTTCCAAATCGTTTCTTAAAAGGTGTTTGAAAATATATTGCTAAAATCGATGGCAAATCGATTTTGTCAAAATAGTGAAGTCCTGCAACTCATTCAAATCGATTGGGAAATTGATTTCCCTTGCTTATTCTTCAAAAATACTTAAACTAATTCAATCACACTCATACATAACTCCAAAAACCTTAACACTTAGCAACTTCGCATACAATCACCACAACGAATTGGGTTTTCGAATAGTTTACAAATCACGCACTTTACAACGATAACATACATAAACACTTAACATTCACACAATTACCACGAAATTCCAATTCAAACCACTCAATCATAAACTTGATTCAAACACGACTCGTGTGCCAAGCACCCTAATGCAATGCGTATATGCCAAAATGCATGGACTCGGAATTCCAAACCAAAACCCTCCAAGG
>PGWS01030131.1:0-10547 GCA_002896235.1 Cicer reticulatum | reverse complement strand
ATTAGGGTTCCCAACGTATATAATCATTTGAAAGATGTAGAGGATATGAGGGTTTCCAACGTATATAATTATTTGAAAGATGTAGTTTACAGTGCTTGTGAAAAAAGCGCTGTAATAGGTAGTTAAATTCAATGAAAGCGCATGTATTTTACAGCGCTTGTGAAAAAAGCGCTGTATTAGGTAGTTCAAATATTTGGAAGCGCATGTGTTTACAGCACTTGTGAAAAAAGCGATGTAAATGATACGCGAAAGCGCTTCATTTTACAGCCCTTTTATGAATAGCGCTGTAAACGCCTTATAACGTTATGCACAAACGTTATATGACCTACAACAGCGCTTGTTTTACAACGCTTGTGAACAAAAGCGCTGTAAAAGGCTCCGTTATTTTTAAAATATAATTACAACAGCGCTTGTGTTTAGCAAGCGCTGTAAAATGGGCGCTGTTAAATGTCATTTTTGGTGTAGTGGATATTTGATTTAATTTCGTTAAATGTTTGATATTTGATATTATTGTGATATTGAATGTCGAATGAATTTTATGTATATGTTTGATCTGATGTGTTTATGTGATGTGATGATAACAAATGAATGCATCGTGATAATTTTATGCGATGATGATGATGTATGATTAATAATTGCTATGCTATAAATTTGTGATAAGTTTATGTTATGATGTATGACTGATGATAGTGATGCTATAAATTTTTGATGAGTTTATATGATTATGATGATGTGTGATTAATATAAATTTGTCATGAGAATATTGAAGTAACCCATAATTCATGAAAAAAATGGTGGTTCCAATTTGTGTTTGAGATTACGGTCTTAATGGAGTATCATAGGCCAACGAGGATAGAAAATAAATATTGAGAATATGTGAAGTGGAGATTATTTTGTAATCATATAGGTAGGGTCTGACAAGTCTAGTGATTATGGGGAAGTACAACTGAATGAACCAGATCGTGGCGGTCTGCTGTTTAACCTTAAGGCAAAATTGTTGGACCTTGGATGGTATTTGGGTGGGGAATTCGTAGGTGACTTTGAGGTAGCACTCCAAATATTGGGAGCTACCATGCAACACATGTTTACCTCGACTATTGTGTATATATGTTTCAGGTTAAGTTTAGCTGATTTATGAGGACATAGCTAATTTGAATTGTTCGTCCACCGGGATGATGACATAGTATCAAACCTCATAACCAACTACTTCAGAGTTATAATGGTACCATATTTTGACGTAGAGTCTAAGGTCATGCATAGCGTTGTATTTTTCTTAGATAATTTGATTTTATCGTGAAATGTATTGATTTTTCATGAGTGGTTTTGACTTCATAATGTTGTTTTTTCTTGAAGAATATTTGTGTAATGATACGGTTTATTTATGATTAATTGTGTGCTCTCCTCACTTATATTATACTATTAACATGATTTTGAAACTCACCTCATCCGTTTTTTGTGATTGACTGGCTTGGCTCTGAGTTTGTGAAATCGCAGTTATTACAAGTTAATAAATCTTGAAGTACAGGTTTGGGAGAATCTCCGCTCTAATAGGTGATATCGGGAATGAGAGTCATAAGTGTATCTTTATTTATTTAATTATAAACAACTTTTTGGATGAAAATCTTATAAGTACAAGTAAACGTTTGGAATTAAGAAATTATAGTTAAATCAAGTTTATGCGGATTGCATTGTTTTATAAGAAGAAAAAGTTTAAAGTGTCCCTTTTGAATTTTAAGAAATGTGATATCCTAAATTAGTTATAAGAGTTTTATTTTCTTGAAAACAAATTTTCTTTATCTGCAACGAATTAAAATTTTAAAAAATCTTGTATGAATTATTACATATTATTTTGGAGTTTAGGGTGTCACAAATGTCTCTTAAGCCAAATACGATCTACAACCGAGTTAAAATTTATTCTAATATAGATTATTTAAATTCGATATAATAAAATTTTTTCGACCGTTATTGAGAACACTTTTACTGCACAAGAAAAGACTATATAGGACTATTAGACATTACATTTAAATTGACCAAGTTAATTTGAACTACAACCTTAGCGCACCGAGCCTATTTTCATATGAGCCCAACATTTGTGATAGAAAGAAAAAAATTGCTTCAATATAGAAATAAGGGAATGCAAATAACGGAAAGGCATATTCATAAATAGTCACAAGTTCAATGGAAACGTACTTAAATTAGTCGATTAATTTGAAATGAGAACTTAATTATAATCAGTCAAAGTAATGGATAGTAGGAACTACACTTTAAAATCTTATTTATACTCTATAAATACCAATTGTACAAATCATAATAAATTTACATCAATCCAAATAAACTTATTTTACTTACAGTCAAAATAATGGATTGTAGGAACTACACTTTAAAATCTTATTTATACTCTATAAAAATTAATTGTACAAATCATAATAAATTTACAACAATCCAATTAAACCAATTTTACTTACAGTTTCTCTGCTCTTCAAATTTACTTACATTATTTTCATTATTCTTAAATAGTTATCTTCATAAATTGTCAAAATTAACACTCTTTGGAACAATTAAGGAATTCACAATCACTCAACTTTTTTTTCATTGATGTAATTGCATTGTGCATTTGATTTTCTAAAAGACAATAGAACTAGACAACCAAATTTTTGTTTAGAAATCGATCATGAGACTATTTAGAATAGGTAGCAAGAAATTGAACAAAAGCAAAAATTCTGGTCCCTAAAAAAACAACAGTACAATTTTTCGTCCAAGATACAAGCAGTCAAGAATATAAAAATATCTTTTTAAATTTTCTACTAAAATATTATTGCCATTTTCTACTATCTCGTGTATCTCTCCTCTCTCTCTCTCTCTCTCTCTCTTTCTTTTTGTTGTCTAATCTCTCTCTCTTTCTTTTTGTTGTCTAATCTCTCTCTCTTTCTATTGTTTCATGTGTCTCTCTCCCTCGTACCTCTGTCTCATGTATCTCTTCCTCTATTTCATATTGATGCATCTTAGCTCTTTCTACACATACATCTATCTCTTATCTTTATATATCCCTTTCTCTTTTTCAACCTTCAATATTTCCCTCATTTTATAGATTAGGTAATCACAATAAACAACCATTAGCTAAATGACTGAAAAGTTCATATTAAATAGCTAGTAAATATAAAATAAGTAAAAAAATATTTTATTTGAAAACAGATAAGAGTTTTGTAGAATATGAAAATATGAGAATGGACTTACCAACAACATCAACTAGAGCAAGAAATAGAAACACAAAAAGGATCATAGTATAAAAAACCTTGAGAATTTTAGCCATTTTTACTCTACCTTTGCATGCAACAAATACAAAATTGTTTGATCATTTTATATTGTGAAAAACCTCATGCTATGCTTATTTCAGTTGAATAGTTTTTAGTACAACGAAGGATCATATTTGTCACTTTAGCTCATGTAATTGATTACTTGACTTTAGAGTATATCTTTAATTTTTTATTTCTTATCTATTCTTTCATATTAGATTGAGGTTCAAAACCAACATTATGCTTCAATTAAATAGCTATAGAAATATATTCAACTAAAAAAACATTTATAATATAAATTTTTTATTAAATGTCCTTTAAGCAAAAGACGATCCACAACCGAGTTAAAAATTGATTCTAATATAGATTATTTGATTGGATATAATTAAAATCTTTTTCGACCGCTGATGAGGACACTTATCCATTTTATTTGCAAACGAATAACATTATAGGGCGTTAGATATTTACTCTTAATTGACCAAGTTAATTTATATGAACTAACAACCTCGTGCATGGGGCCAATTTTCATTGAGCCCAACAATTAGTGAGAAAAGAAAAGCCAATATTGCATCAATATAAAATAAGGAAATGCAAATAATGGAGCATATTCTAGATCGTACAAGTTGAAGAAAACGGTACTTGATTAGTGTCGATTAATTTGAAATGAGATATAATTATAATCTATCAAAGTAATGGATTCGAAAGAACTACACTTTAATAGTCTTATCTTATACTCTATAATACCAATGTATAAATCATAATAAACTTACATTAATTTAAATTAAATATATTTTACTTTGTAGTTTATCTGCTTTTCAAATTTACCTTAATTATTTTAAATATTCTTAAATAGTTATCTACATTAAAATTGCGAAAATTAAGACTCTTTGAAACGTTTAAGAAATTCACAACCAATCAATAACATTTTCTCATTGATGTAATTGCATATGGTGCATTTGATTTGCTAAAAAAACAATAGAACTAGACACCAAATTTTGTTGTACCCTATTTTCTTTAGAAATTGGTCATGAGACTGAAATTCAAGAATACCAAAGCATAAAAATTAGTCCTCTCATAAAACGACGGTACAATTTTTTGTCAAGATATAAGGAATCAAGAATACCCAAATATATCTTTTTAAGTTTACAAGTAAGAATATTTATTACCATTTCTCATATCTCAGTCTCTCTCCTCTATCACTTTGTCACTCTTTTTCTCACTCACTCACTCTCTCCTTCTTTCTGTTAGTATAACAACTTACTTTTTTATTACTTTCATCTCTCTCTCTCTCTCACTCTCTCTCTCTCTTTATCTCTTTCATGTTATCTCTTTTGCAGTCATGTGCCTCTCTCCCTCATATCTCTCTCATGTATCTTTCCTCTATTGTATTGATGCCTATTACTCTTTCTACACACACATCTCTCTCTCATCTTATATATCCATCTCATGTCTCTCTTTTTAAACCTTCAATCTCTCCCTCCTTTTAGATTTAAGTAATCGCAATAAAACAACATTAGCAAATTACCGATAAACTTTCATATTTGTCAATAATTGTTTTAAAGACTCTTCCTAAAATTAGAATAATTATTAAATGTCTCTTTGGAAAATCATGCATCATCTTTTTTCTTTAACTCATTTAACTCATCATAGTAAGAAAGGCACATAAAACTTTGTGGTTATCGAAAGAGCAATTTAATAGTATTAACAATGCTAAATCGTTGTCGGAATAATTTACCAATTAAAACAACATGTCACTAATTTCGTTATGCATAAAATAAAAAGCATCATATGATAAAAGTCAATGCATAAATCTATCTATTATAATATATTAAATCAAATTCTCAATTTTTATTAAATGACACATCACACACTTATTCCGATTAGTTGAGAAAAAATCACATCATATCTTATATTATCTCAAGAACCATTCTTTCAATTCCATCTAAAACTTTGGCGGAGAGTAACTCTTTAGATCACAGTTTGTCCATTTGCAAAAAATAATAATAATAAAATAATAATAATAATAATAATAAAATGAGATAATAATAATGATATGATAAAAAAAATATGAATAAAATAAAATAAATAATAATTATATTATTATTATTAATAATAATTTAATAAATAATTATAATTAATATTAATTTATATTATATATAATAATAATAATAATAATAATAATAATAATGAATGAATAAAAATAATAATAAATAATAAAATATAATAATAATATGAATATAAAAATAATAAAATATAGATAATAACTAAGTAAAATTATAATATAATAATAAAAATAAATAAATAAAATAATAAATAATAATATAATAATAATAATAATAATAAATAATAATAATAAATAATAAAATAATAATAATAAACATATACATATAATAATAAAAAATAATAATAATAATAATAATAATAATAATAATAATAATAATAAAATAATAATAATAATAAAATAATAAATAATAATAATAAATAATAATAATATACCTGCTTCCTAATTGTGAATAATGCGCTTCCAAATTGTGCTAATAGAAGACGGGAAGAAAACATAAGGGGTTAGCTGGCCAATAGTCGCTTCCTAATTGCAATCAGGTACAATGGTATAAATTTCATCAATTTGATTTTCACAAATACATGAATTTTGATAGATAATAAGAATGAGTCATATAATTGAAATTGACACCCAAGAATAACAATAAGTTACCTACAATTGAACTTGATTATCATGATTAGTAATCTATGCTATTCTTTTAAGCATTCTAGTGGAAAAATGATAATTATTTTAAGATAGTGAAATTGATAATTATTTTAGGATAGTGAATTTGATGGTTGTTACTAGGATAGTGAATTTACTGGTTGTTGTTGGAAAACGAATATAGAACTCATGGTAGGCATTGAACCAAAAAAATTTGATTAACAACATTCTCCTGTGGTAGTAAATGTAGAATAATATCTACTATCAAAAGAGCTGGCAATTGGAAAAATTTATATTAACATACTTATGTCAGATGTGTAGAGAATATTTTAGTGATTCATGAATATTTAAGCTAACCATTTAGAACAATATCAATGATAGGATGTAGGGGAGAGAGATGTTATTATAATCTAATATTAAAAGTTTTGTTTTGATTTTTTTATAATAGTTAGATAATGCGCGATAAGAAAATATTAACCAAAATGATTCAAATTGGGATAGAACAACCTTGACATATGATGTAGTGCCGACTAAGGACATTAGGTTGGATAAATGAGTAGTCTAAATAAGAGATAGTGATTTGTTGGAGATAATTGCATACTTAAGGGACCTTACTGGTTTACTATAAACGCAGAAAAATACATAAAAGAAGCAATATGCTATTTAAGAGTTGTTATCGTACAAATTTCTAGAAGATAATTAGCAAATAAACTATTAGCATCATACATAAAGGATTTAGTTTATTTTGTAAAATTCAGTATAGTCAATAATAAGTCGTAGCTACAAATACAATTCAGTGTAATATATATAAAAATCTATTTAAAAACCAAATATATATATATATAATATTGAACACATATTTAGTTCTTCTATCATGCTTAGTAAAAATCTGATAAGTAATATTGTGTGAATGGTAGTTAATATATTTTTTTGATATAACATTACAATAAAATAAATATATGTATTATTAATAAATAAATATTAGCATAGGGCGCAAGTAATTAATTTGTACTTGGTTGTTGCGTTGAATTATTCTCGCTTGTGAACTGTTAGAGACAGTGGTTGGCGAAGTACGTGACACGGTTTAAATCAGCGGATTAGCTTCGTTGGGGAAATCTTTCAGCCAAAGTAAGGGGTGAGAGGAGGTTTCGACTTTATGAGTATAAAATAACGTGAGATGAACAGTGAATGCTGAATTTTCTAGAGATTCATTTGGGCTTATTCGTACGGTCTAAGCCCTACGGAGGAGTAATAATTAATTAATAATTATCATGAATATAATAGTGAGGAAAAATATAGATTTAGAACCTATAGAATTTTGTGAATTTATTTATATCAAGATTGCAGTTGTCTCTTATGTTGATTGTATTGTATGAATGAATATGTACTTGAGTGTTTTTTGTTACTTGATTGAATTTGTGATATTACTGAATGTGCAACCTATTGGATTCCTTATTAATGTGATTGATGAACTGAATTGTGTATTGTGAGTAGTGTAAACTAAAATATTAGGATTTAATTGTGATTGAACTTATATAGATATTTTAATGATGAATATTGTAAAGACAAACTGATCTTATTGAGTTATGATGATCGAGTAAAGTCTGAGATATGTGTTGTTAGATTTTGAGTTAGGAGTATTTTGTCATCATATAGGGAGGGTCTGACAAACCTAGTGATTCAGGGAAGTAACAATTGAATGCGTCTGATCGTGGAGGGCTACAGTCGAACTGTAAGGTAAGACTACTAACATTTGGGTAACCTCTAGTGGAGAATTCTAAAGTGGAATTATTGGTTATTTCCTAAAGACGGGAGTACCGTGCAACACAAGAGTATCCTCGACCGTTGCGTAAATGTATAACGGGTTGAGTTGAGGGGATCTATGGAGGACTTGGCCATTCATGAATTGTCCGTCCATTCTTTAGTGGCATAGTATCAGGCCTATAGCCAAGTACTTCAGATAGAATGTACCCAAATGATGAAGAAGTATAGAGTATAGACATGCATAACATTTCTCCTTGTGACTGCCTATTGTGATTGATTTAGATTCACCTTTGATATTATGATCTTGAGTGTTTCTCCTGTTTGTGTTGATTTGACTAATTGCGTGTTCTCCTCGTTTATCATATACTATTACATAATTTTGATACTCACCCTTCGTTGTTTGTGTTTAGCATTTGCGATAGACACAGACGAGTTGAAGGCTGCAAGTGATGACTAGTACCATCGGAGAGGTGGAAGCCATCATGTCTTGAAGACTGTTATTATATGCATTGTGTTCATGTTATTTTCAGCATTGTTTTTTATATTGAGAATTCTCGCTCTGATAGTGACATCGAGTTGGGAGTATATTTTCAATTAATATTAAGCATATGCATGTGTGCTTCAAAAAATATTTTTTTGTCTGATATTGTGATTTCAAGTTGTTAAGTTTGATGGAACTTTTGGATTTTTTTGACGTGTTTATGATTACGTGATACTCTTTACCTTAATAATAAATAAATATGTTTAGAAGTTTATATATTTAGTTATTTGAAGAAGTTCGTAGTTTTAAAAATATGAAAATTAAAAAAAAAAAATTATTTGGGGTTTACGGTGTCACAAGGTGCTTTTAATTTGTTTTCATCACTTAACTTTTTGGTTTATTATTGCTTGGTAATTGAATTTTTGTGCATCTTTGTTGTGACACCCTATAGAACCATCATCAAGTAGAGTCTTAACATTACTTCAAATAATTCCAAAACTAGTTTCTGACCACATCAACACATAAGAATTATTGCGGACCTGACAACTCAACCCACCTAAACCGACGCATGATCAGATAACAACTCCCACTTACAGGTTGACCTACAATCTATAACCAAGGTTCCACAGCCCCCAAAGAAAACCAAACCAAAAGCTCTGATACCACAATGTAACACCCCGATTTTCAAAGCGAGGGTGTATTTTTTTTTTCAAAAGAGATTAAAATAAAACAGAGAAATAAATAAGGAAATACCTTTGGATAAATAATTGAGTCATTATAATTTACAAGCAGCGGAAAAGTTTCTCAAAATACGAATCCAAAGTATTTACATTTCAAAAGGTGGTACATAGACCCCATCATAATAAAATGTCAAACAGACAATATTAGTATAGGTACAGTTTTCCAAATTAAAATACTGCAACCCAAAAAGAAGGACGTCTAGTCCCTATACATCAACCTAATCTGATCATCCTACCAAAAAACTATACACCCTGAGTGATCTCCACGCGCCCCGTGAGATCCTCCTACATAGCTCCAGTCAAGCATTCCCATCCGTAGGGTACGAACCGGTAGGATCGTCCTGGCTCTCATCTGAGGGCAAAGCCCAGATTTCCACAATAGTTGTAAAGGGTCACCAACCGAAATTAACAGTTAACACATAACATTTAAATTTTCAAATGCACAAGATAACCTTTCAACCTAGCATGCACCTTAAAAGGGTTTTCCATATGCTAAAAGTTCATATAATGCTTGCAAAATAAAAATGAAAGCAAAGTAAGTCTTAAATCAATCAAGCAATAAACAACTGGCCAATCCATGATGAACCAATTGAACAATCGATTCATCTAACTCAAGATAAGAAATTCCACTGTGCCAATCGATTGGGAATCGATTTGGGTGAAGGTTTTTAGAAAAAAACTGAACTCTGGGCTTAATTCAATCGATTGGAAATCGATTGAATGAATAATTGAGCCCTGGTTGATGCCAATCGATTTCCAAATTGATTTTGTCAGTTTTGCGAGTTCCTGTCTTACTGTCAATCGATTTTCCAAATCGATTTCTTAAAAGGTTTGAAAAATATATTGCAAAATCGATTGGCAAATCGATTTTGTCAAAATGTGAAGTCCCTGCAACTCATCAAATCGATGGGAATTAATTTCCCTGCTTATTCTTCCAAAAATACTTAAACTAATTCAATCACACTCATACATAACTCCAAAAACTTAACACTTAGCAATTCCCTACAATCACCACAACGAAATTGGGTTTCGAAATAGTTTTACCAATCCATCGCACTTACACACGATAATCAATACATAACACTTAGCAATTCCAACACAATTACCACGAAATTCCAATTCAAACCACTCAATCATAAACTTGATTCAAACACGACTCGTGTGCCAAGCACCCTAATGCAATGCGTATATGCCAAAATGCATGGACTCGGAATTCCAAACCAAAACCCTCCTCCAAGGGCCTAAAGCATAATGTAACCGCCTATCGCAGGCCAAAGTCCAATTACCGCAGGGTGCCACCTATAGGGTCTGCCAACGATTTACTAAAAAGCGTAAACCATAAACGTACTGCCTATCACGCGCCCGTATCGTTACCGAGGTGCCACCTATCACAGGTCTGCACGGTTTACTAAAATAACGTAAATTGTAAATGTACCGCCTATCACAGGCCAAAGTACTATTTACCAAGGTGCCACCTATCACGGGTCTGCACAATTTACAAAAAAGCGAAAACAATAAACGTATTGCATATCATGGGCCCGTATCGTTTATCGAGGTGCCACCTA
>PGWS01030119.1:0-11785 GCA_002896235.1 Cicer reticulatum | reverse complement strand
TTTTGGGGTTTAGGGTGTCACAACACCTTAAACCTCAAAATAGTAATAATTTATACTAGAAATATTTTTAGAAAATCCCAATGAATAAGAAAATTTGTTCCAAAGACAATAAAACTTTATAACTAATTTAGATATCACGTCTTCTAATACACATGTAAAAAATTCAACTTTTTCCTCAATAAAATAGATGCAATGTTAATGAACTTGACTTAACTATAATTTCTTAACATAATTCCAAAAAAATTATTAGTACTTATAAGATTTTCATACCAAAAGTCGTTCTAATTAAATAAGTAAAAGTAAAATACAAATTCCAACTCTTAATTCCCATTATCACTTATCAGAGCCGAGTTTCTCCCAAATTGAACTTTAAGACTCGATTAATCTGTAATATCTTGTACCTATGCTAAGAACATGGAAAGAACAAGAAAACCTCAGATAACTAACAAACCTAGGACCCAACCAAAGATAAAGTTGTCTATGTTGTAGATATTCTCAACGAACAAATTGAAACAAAAATCATGGTTATTGGAGAGTAGATGCTCGTGACATATGACAGGAGAAATGTCTATGTTCCAAGACCTAACTATTACCAACAACAGGGCTTAGTGAATTTTGGAGTAAGCAAAAAGCCCAGATCATTGGACACGACACAATGGATTAAAAACTTACTTACTTCTATTTATAAATCTTTTGTTAGTTAAGGGGCTAAAACATAACCTAATAAGCATAAGTTCAATTAAGTAACATTGTTTATGAGTAGTCTTTAATAAAAAGTCCTATAAGGCAATATGACAGTCTGATGGGTCTGTATTTTTTACTGGCTAGAGGCAAGGTATCATTTATAAAATAAACTTTTCTAACTTAGAAAAATAAGAGGTTAAATTTTTTATGTTTGTGAACGATGAACAACTAATTTGGCACAAAAGATTGGGCCATGATAATTTAAGATTAATCTCAAAATCAAACAAATTAAAACTTGTTAAAGGCCTGCCAAATCTTTAATACAAATCAAAAGTTCTTTGTGAGGCTTGTCTAAAAGGAAAACAAAAAAAAATTATTTTTATGTTAAAAACACTGTTTACACAAATAAACCGCTTGAACTTTTGTACATTGATCTTTTTGGCCCAATTCAAGCTGCCTATGTAAGTAGTAAACAATATGGACATATCATGGTTGATGATTATTCCTGTTGAACTTGGGATAAGTTTCTTAAACATAAGGATGTCACATAAAAATTTATACCTTATGAAACAAGGACAAAATGAAATGTGTTTTAATATAACTATTCTTAGTGATCATGTAAGACGAGTTTGAAACAAACTTTCAAAACATATGTGAAAAGATGGTGGATTTACACATTTCTCCTCCCCTAGAACACCTCAATAGAATGACGTTGTAGAAAGGAAAAATCTACTCTCAAAGAAATGGCCACACCTGATTCAAAAACAAATGTTGCTAAACACTTGGGGTAGAGGCAATAAAATATGCATGTGATATTTTAGACATCAGTATGTATATACGTTGAACTTTCTTTAAGAGCATTACAACATAAATCAGAGTCAGGCGATCAAATGCTTGAAGTGTTGTGTGATTATCAGAGGTAGAAATCACTGCATGTCAACATTATTAGAGGCAGATGATACTGGCTTTTGTCATGCTTATACGAGGCAGAAGAATAAAGCATAGTTGTGGTCAACAGTGGCATTGAAATAGAACATATCAGATTTACAGAGTGCGCAGAACCAGAAGCACTGCTGCTATGATCGAATTCAACCAACATTAGAGTGTTGCTTGCATCACTAGAGTCGTGTGTTTAGAGCGCTTGCATCAGAGTCAGAAAAATAGAGTGAATCAGAGTCTTGTTGTTCCTTTGTCTTCGTCTAGAGAATATAAATTTTATCATAATGCATACTTTGTAACGCTTGTCTTTGAACTACATAATGCAATACTTCTTATTTCTATATTACGACTTGCTCCATTAGTAAACATAGTTACTTGTTTATTAGGTTATAATATTTTTTGTGTTTAAAACACTCATATTATTATCTCTAATTTACTTGTAATTTATGCTACCTTAAAATAGATAGTCAGTAATAAAACTCTTTGTCTTCTAACTTAATCTGCACACTTAGTAAATACAGTTAGAGGTAATTGTTCTTTATTTGTTTATTTTTGTTATCATCAAAGCATCAAACAGAGGATAATTTTTTGTTTAACTTCACCTGTTTATCTCGCTTCTCATAATTTGTTACAAAGCAAGAGTTTTGACAAATTGATTGCGAAAATGGAAGCTTCATGGAACCGCATAGTAATGCCCCGAATTTATTATTGAAGACATTACTTCCAAATACTTAATGGTTAAAATATTACGATAATTTTTATTTTAAGTAAGAATACCTAAACTACATTCATAAATAATTAGTATAAAATCATAAACCCAAAAATAGTATACATATGCCATGACATGACGATGTATCAATCAAAATCAAACATTCTCACACAACCCACTAAGATTAGGTTCAAATTCTCCAAAAATAACTTATACGAAATTACCACCTTATTTAAGTATCACTATACACACATCACATATTCTTATTAATGAAAAATCAAATGTTCATACAACAACCATCATAAAAACCAAAGTTTCCACCCCACATATCATGAAAGATCATGTATTCTTAAGCAACTATCACAAAGATCAAAGCTTACACTACACATGCATCTCAAGGAAATCATATATTCATAAAAGTATCATAAAAATCAAAAACTTTAATCTAATACATCATAAAAATTAAATTTCATCACATACATATAGAAATCAAAACCTTCATATATTCCACACATAAAGTTCGAAATTTATCACATATATCATAAATAAGATTTTCAACACGTTAAAAATAAAAATAAACCTTCATTCAAGTATACCACACCAATTGTAGAATTTAAATCAGACAACATCTTATAAAGTTTCTAATTCATATTTTTATCCTGCAAACCCTAATTAGTCATATCAATTCAATTATTAATAAATAGGGCTAACACCGTGCATAGCGAGCCCCCGAATGATTGTTGAGAAATACGGTTTTTCGTTCATCTCACATTATAATATACTCATGAAATCAAATGTTCTCTCACCCCTTACCTCATTTCGACGCTTTCACACACAAATACGAGTACACAAGAAAAAAACCTTTGTTCTTTGACTCATTGTCTTCAATCGAATCTAACTCGACAATTTATGCCGTAACGTAAAAAAATAAATATTGAAAACACACTCTAAAAATGTCAATTTCTAAATTGAATCAACTAAACTTACCATAATTCGGAAAATATTCACATGATAATATAACTATCATTCACACTGTCGTTTTTGCATTGGATTCACTCAAATCGGACTTTGCGGTGAAGAAGAATGAGTGCAAAATAAAGAATTCTATAAATAGAAAGTGTGTTAAATTAATAACCAAAAACTCTCATATTCACAATATTAAATACAATTATTACTATAATATTTTATAAAATAATCACATAAAAATACTATCATCTTTATAGAAAAGTCAAAACAATAAAATAAATAAATAAATATGACTCAACAATTATGTTGATTACTATAACAATAGATACGTAAGACAATTATGTCGAAAATATATAAAAAATAAAGGAATTAATCACAATATTATTAGTATCTTAAGACAATATTTATATAAATACATAATTAAAATAGGAAATAGTCTTAAATAATTAAAATATAATTATGCACACATGGTGTCATTAGTCAAATGTACACGAAAATATTTCTACAAATATCTAATGCAAAATCTACATGTAAACTCACTCAAAATCTTATTCTCTAAAATACTTTTGCTAAAATATCATTATTTTTTTGAAAAATAAATTAAATATCTAAACATGATATGTATAATTTTATTACTCATTAAATCAAATTTATATACGATTATCAAACCATAAGAAACTCCTACATATAAGGAGAAGTAATCATAAAATGAATCAACATTATTTAAAATAATTTTTAACACCAAATTAATTTCTTTAAAATACTATTTAATTATTAAAATAGTTAATTATAAAATTTGGGCTGTTACAATTCACTCTTCCTTAAATAAATTTTTGTTCTCGAATTTGTAATGAAGAATAAGCGAACTACTATATAATTTACCACTATCAATATGAAACATAGTCTTTAAGGATATATTAAACATGCCGATCATAACTCATTTTAAGTATAACATATCATAAATCACTTTGCATAGACTGATAGAAATTACAACATGGGTCAATAAAACATATCACATTTAACATTGAGTTATGGAAGAAATTACTGTAGAATATAGACTTGGTAATAATAACTTACTACATTTAGTTTTGGGTGAAATGAAACATATTTCAAGTACATTGTTAGTTTGAACTATTTTTTTTTTAAACAAAATATTGCTAGTTTTATTTCTTGGAAAATAAAGTTTAAATTCTATCATCAAATACTCAACAAGTTTCACTTAAGTCACACAAACAAAACAATCTTTAAATTATTAAGTTATTTCATATCAATAAGAATTATAAAAATGGATACATCTAACAAACACAATGACACTATATAAGATTTACAATAATTGTTTTATAACGATACACTTATAACTAATTAAGAAGAAAAATTAAGAAGTCATAGATAGACATTTCATTCACAACACATCCCTTTAATAATTAAATCACTCCAATTGACATAAAAGGTGAATAAATTTTCTCAACTATTTCAAAATAAAATTAACAAGTATTTTTAACAATACTAACAACGAGTTATTGTCACCTCTTTTATCAACGATGAGTCATCGGGGTAGCTAATCCTTTCAACTCATTGACTCAACTACTTAAGGTAACAATAATTGTATTCATCAAATTAAAACACGGGTAATCAAAAGGCTTTTAACATGGTTCAAGAGTACGAAGGTGGCGCCACAACTTCTACTCCCTACTTCAACGTGAAAAACTCTCTTAAATTATTCATCTACAATAATTTATTTATGAATTAAAAGTAGCAACAACTACAAAAATAAATGACACTTATATTAATATATAATGAACAATCAAAACAAGAAATATGTTAATTATCTCTCCTTTAAACATAGTCAACTACTCTTAAACACTATACACAAATTCTCAACACTTAGAGCACCTTAATCACAAAACAATTTTATACCCACATAATCATATATACATTACAATAACTAATTCAACAAAATTTGACAGCATGACCCATAGCTTATATATTTCACAAATCAAACATTAACTATTAACACAATTAATCCAACAACTCCAATTTATCACAATTAAATTATTATTTTTTTGAATTAGTTCTCATCACTTATCACAAACTAAAACAACGATTATTTTTAAAGTAGCAAATAGGACAAGTAACTACTTACTAGAAGATAGTATAACACGTTAGTTAACTAAAATGAATCAACAACTGGATAAACCATTTTCAAGTTAAACAATGTTCTAAAATTGACTTTTTTAATTAAATTATTATAAAAGTACCACTAATTATTTAGTACCATAAAATAAATTTTTCTTCTGAACTCAAAACTTTTTCATAAATTAATTTTAATAAAACAACATGTTTAAACACACAAAAATAAAAAAAAATCATATCTATTTTTAAAATCGATAAGATTCCTAAAATTTCACTCATACTTTAACATTAAAAATCTTCTTGAATTTTTAGGAACTCTAAGAATCATTAATTTCAACTATATTTTGAAACGAAAATTGGACCATATATATAAATAAAGACAAAAATCTTCAAACACATTAATACTTCTAAAGTAATTTCAATTTATTTATTATGCTCTAAAAACTATTATTACAATAAATCTTCTCGATTTTCTTCAAAACAACACATAATCAAACTTGTTTTAAATGTTGGCTACTCTAAATTTTAAACAAAATCATCATAGATATTATTAGGAAAATAGAAACTCTTTCAAAAGAAAAGAATTTTTTTGAGTTATTTAGGATATCAAGTTTCTCAAAAATACAAATGGAATACTTCAAACTTTTTCCTCCTATAGAAATCTCAATAAAATTTGATTTAACTATAATTTATTAATTTAAATTCCAAAAACTTAGTAGTACTTGTATGGTTTTCATACAAAAATTATTTTCTAATTAAATAAGTGAAATAAAAATTAAAACTCTCACTTTCAATATCCACCTAACAGAGCGGGGCTTCTCTCAGACTTGAACTTCAAGACTCATTAAACCTGAAATAACTGCGATTTTGCAAGCACAAGGCTAAGTCAGTCAAACACAAACAACGAAAGAAGTGAGTTTTTAAAATCATGTTGATAGTATAATATAAGTAAGAAGAACACACAAATAATCAACACAAAGCCGTATCAAAAACATCACAAATATATCAAAGCATTTCAAGGAAAAATCATATTATAAAGTCAAAATCACTCAAGGACAATCAACATCTCATTATAACGTCAAATTGTAAGACCCATAATTTTAAAGTATACTTTATGTATTTTTTGTGTATTTTGGATTTTGGCTCGGAGGCTTTTTAGCCAAAGTTAATAATATTTTGGAAGTTATATGATTCAAAAGGATATTTGATGCCGTTTAGAATTACTCGTCGATAAATAATTTAATTAACTGCGGTGAATCTTTTACGAAGAATTTAATGCGTTACGGGTGAAAATGGGTAATTTAACAAATATCTAGATATTTTGAGATATTTGTTAAGTTAAATTATATATATATATATTTATATGTTTGTGTGGAGGGAAAAGGGAAGGAAATAGAAAGAAAAGAAAAGGATATAAAAGGAAAGAAATGAAAAACAAGGGAAAGAAAGAGAAAGGAAAGAAAATAACAAAACTCCTTCTTCTTCCCTCTGTCGCGTGAACCTCCCTCCCTCCTTCTCCTCCATTTTCATTTTTCTTTGCTTCCTTTCTTCAAGATTAGAAAACCCAAGGTTTGGTGAGTGTGAGAGAGAAGATTACTCAACTTCATTCTTCTTGTTTGATTCGAAAACGAAGAAAAACGGTGTTAGGGATTTCAAAAACCATTAAAACACAAACCTCTCCGTTTCATCTAGATCTAAGCTTCGTTTCGCGAAGAGATAGAAGGGAAAGTTTTCTCACCACCACACCATGGTGCTAGTGAACCAATTTGGAAGCGACATTGCGAGCGGAGATTTTACCGGATTTACTCGCGGTACCAGGAAACGCACGTTAAAAGCTAACGTTAAGGTAAGGGGTCCTTCCAAACTTTAGTTTGATTTAGGACTTATCTGTAGTTGTGTGGAAAAGAATTTTGTTAGGGTTTAGTATTGATATTGGGAAAATGAATCTAAGGCTTATGGGTAAAATCTAGAGTTAGGTTTGGTTATATTGATGAATGTTCGTGGAAAATGAATTAAAAACTCATTATGTTATTTTGAGTAAATGAAACTTGTTGTGTTTGAGTGGTAGATTGTGTTGATTGTGTTCGTCGTATTTGATGTGTTTTGGTGTGAGTTGTGGATTAGATCTGATAATATGTTGAGTTTGTTCGGTGTGGAATTTGAAAACCATTAGAGTTAACGAGTATTAAAAATGGGGAATCTTTTAAATATCTCGGTTTGACTTAATGTGTGTTTGAGAAACCGTTTAAGTTTACGAGTATTAAGAATGGGGAATCTCTTAATGTCTACGTTTACTTAATGTGTGGCGTGAAAACATTAGAGTTAAACGAGTATTAAAAATGGGATCTTTAATATCTCGGTTTACTTAATGTTGTTTTGGAAAATCGTTTAAGTTAAACAAGTACTAAGAATGGGGAATCTCTTAATGTCTTGGTTACTTAATATCGTTTGGAAATCGTTTAAGTCAAAAAGAGTATTAAGAATGGGGAAATCTCTTAATAATTTCTGTTTGCTTAATGTTTTGTTTGAAAACGTTTAAGTTAAATGAGTATTAAAAATGGGGAATCTTTTAATATCTGCATTTTGCTTAACGATTGTTGTGGATGGAGTCAGTATAGGCTCATGCATTTTCATGCTTTTGTAAATCGTGCAGACCCGTGATAGTGGCACCTTGATAAATAGTACTTTGGCATGTGATAGGCGGTGGTTACATTTATGATTTACGTTTTTGAAAACCGTGGAGACCCGTGTAGGTGGCACCTCGATAAACGATACGGGCCCGTGATAGGCAGTACATTTATGGTTTTCGCTTTTTTGTAAATTGTGCAGACCCGTGATAGTGGCACCTTGGTAAATAGTACTTTGTGCCTGTGAAGGCGGTACATTTACAATTTACGTTATTTTAGTTAAACCGTGCAAGACCCGTGATAGGTGGCACATCAGTAAACGATACGGGCCCGTGATAGGCAGTACGTTTATGGTTTACACTTTTAGTAAATCGTGCAGACCCGTGATAGGTGGCACCTCGTAATTGGTACTTTGGCCTGCGATAGGCTGGGTACAATTATGATTTACGGCCCTTCGAGGAGGGTTTTGGTTTGGAATTCCGAGTCCATGCATTTTGGCATATACGCATTGCATTAGGGTGCTTGGCACACGAGTCGTGTTTGAATTAAGTTTATGATTGAGTTGGTTTGAATAGGGATTGTCGTGGTAATTGTGTTGGAATTGCTAAGTGTTCTGTATTGATTATCGTGTGTGAGTGCGGATGGATTGTAAAACTATTTCGAAAACCCAAATTCGTCGTGGTGATTGTGTGTGGGATTTGCTAAGTGTTAAGTTTTGGAGTTATGTGTGAGTGTGATTGAATTAGTTTAAGTATTTTTGGAAGAATAAGCTGGGGAAATCGATTTCCCAATCGATTGGATAGTTGCAGGAACTTCACTATTTTAACCTAATCGATTTGCCAATCGATTGTATAAATATGTCTTTCAAAATCTTTTAAGAAATCGATTTGGAAATCGATTGGCAGAGAGGCAGGAACTCAGCAAAACTGACAAAATGATTTGGAAATCGATTTGGCACACAGGAACTCAGCAAAATTGACAAAATCGATTTGGAAATCGATTTGGAAATCATTTGGTCATGCAGGAACTCAGCAGATAATCGATTGGCTCAGTAGAAGTCCTCATTTTGAGTCAGATTAATCGATTGCTCAACTGATTATCAATGCTTTGGTCAGTTATGTATTACTTGATGGTTTGAGAACTTCATTTTGATTTCATTTTTAATTGGCAAGCATTATATGAACTTTTAGCATATGGAAAATCCTTTTAAGGTGCATGCTAAGTTGAAAGGTTATTTTGTGCATTTAGAAACTTAAATGTTATGTGTTATCTTTTAATTTCAGTTGGTGACCCTTACAATTATTGTGGAAATCTGAGCTTTGCCCCAGATGAGAGTCAGGACGACCCTACTGTTTCATACCCTACGGATGTAATGTAGATGGGAATGCTTGACTGGAGCATTGTAGAGGATCTCACGGGGCGCGTTGGAGATCACCCAAGGTGTATAGTTTTGGTAGGATGATCAGATTATGTTGATGTATAGGACTAGACGTCCTTCTTTTTGGGTTGCAGTATTTTGATTTGGAAAAATGTATCTATACTATATGGTCTGTTGACATGTTATTTATGATGGGTTCTATGTACCACCTCTTGAAGTGTAAATAACCTTGGATCGTATTTTGAGAAAACTTTTCCGCTGCTTGTAATATAATGACTCAATTATTTATCCAAAGTATTTCCTTATTATGTTTTATCTGTTTTATTTAAATTTCTTTTGAAAAAAAAAAATACACCCTCGCTTTGAAAATCGGGGTGTTACACAAATCATCTAAGATAAATTATTATCACATTAGATACACATTAACCACAGTAAAACAATCACAAGATTGTGCAATGTTATGCGCCCTGATAACTATATGAATCTGTATATAATACCTGCCACTAAAGCAACTTCCTCACATCAATCACCCATACAAATGGGGGGAAAATAAACCTGCCACAAAGACAACTTCCACAAAGATGCATATGTCATGAAATGATGGGTGCATTATCAAAAAAATATTCTCACACAACCTCACTAAGATGAATATGCCATGACATGATGATGTATCATTAAAATCAAACATTCTCACACAACTCACTAAAATTATGTCAAACGCTCCAAAAATAACTTATATGAAATCATCACCTTATTTAAATATCACTAAGATCATACATCACATATTCTTATAATGAAAATCAAATCTTCATAAACAACCATATAAAAATCAAAGCTTCCACCCCACATATCATGAAAATCATATATTCATAAGCAACTATAATAAAGATAAAGCTTCCACTACACATATCAAGAAATCATATATTCATAAAAGTATCATAAAAATCAAGGAAATGCAATGTTATGCATGAGCTTAGACTCTACTTCACAATGTGGTACCATTCTAACTCTGAAGTACTTGATTAGGAGGCTTGATAATATGACACAACCCGAGATACATATACGTGACAGTCGAGATACATATACGTGACAGTCGAAGTAAACGTGTGTTACGTGGTAGCTCCCAACATTTGGAGTGCTACCTCCAAGTCACCTAGGAACTCCCCACCCGAATACCTCTAAGGACTAACAATCTTGCCTTAAGGCTCGATAGCAGGCCGCCACAATCAGGCTCATTCAGTTGTACTTCCATGGAATCACTAGGCTTGTCAGGCCCTACCTATATGATGACCAAAATAATCTTCACTTCACAAATTCTCAATATTTATTTTGTCCCCGCATTGGCCTATTGTACTCCATTAAGACCGTCGTATCTTCAAACACAATAATGGAATCACAATTATTTCACCAACTATGGGCGTTACTTCGTTATTCTCATCGCAATTCACAACATCGCTATCATTAATCATATCTCATCACATAAAACACGTCTAATCAAACACACACATTTAATCAATAATAAATCAAATATTATCAAATGTCAATAACGATACAAATGTCACACATTTAACGAAATTAAATCCATAATATCACAGTAATATCAAATTGCCAATTTAACGAATATTAAATCAAATATCACAATATATAAATACCACACATAACGAATAATCTAACACCTTATAAGTATTCTATTCGTATTTAAAAATCTCACAATTTCCATTTTACATATAATTAATTATCACTCCAGGTACTGCCATACGTAGCGAGCCTCGGATGAATCATGGGAATACCTCGTTTTCCGTCATCTCACACTATAATTAATATCATGAAGTTGAACTCTCTCTCACCCCTTACCTTATGTTGACGCTTTCACACACGAATTCGATTCCACGAGCAAACAACCTTTGTTCATTGATTCTTTGTTCTTCAATTGATCTAACTCGACAGTTTAGGTAAACGTTAAAAATAAATTATGAGAAGATACTCTAAAAATTAAATTCGAAATTAGGTCAAGGAAAATTACCATAAATAAAAATAACAACCATGGATAATATAGCCACTTTTCACATGGTCGTTTTGGCGTTGGTTTCACTCAAATCGGACTTACGGTGAATGAGAACGATGCAAAGTAACGAATTCTACAAACAAAAAAGTCAGTTACTTTAGAGAGAAATTGTGGTTGTTAAAAATCTAGAAAATCATGTTTAATTGACTAGTTAAATGAATGAAATAACATACTCAAGTTTGGGGGAAAATGGAGAAAATTTTGGTACAATTATCGATCACCGATGCAAACGATAATTATTGTGGTGTTCTCCTTGTTTTATCGGCTGCTCTTCCAACTCCCCT
>PGWS01030114.1:0-10750 GCA_002896235.1 Cicer reticulatum | reverse complement strand
GGGCTTTTCGAAGGAGAGTTCTTCTATGGTAGCATCTTCAGCACATAGCTCTCATGGAATAGCTTGAGGCGTTGTCCATTACTTTGAACATTTCTAGTTTTTCACTTTTTATTTCCATTGCACCAGAGGAAATTGATAGGTAACAACAAAAGGGTCAACCCACTTCGAGCGAAGTTTTTCCAGCAATAATTTTACTGGGAGTTGAACAATAAACTTTTTGAGCCATGGAGAAATTTCTTCCTAGAAAGAATCTTATCATGAAATTACTTAGTTTTCCTCCTTATAGATTGTGAGAGTTTTCTCATTAAGCTTTAAGTCTAAGCTCTTTCAAGCTGTTGCAATTGAAGCTTTCTCTCCAAAACCTGATTTCTCCATCTCAAGGTTATAACTCTTGACCGGCCCAATAAGCACAGTTGCTGTATTTTCCACTAGGAAGGTGAACATGCCTTACCAAGACACACAGTCGATAAGGGGACATCCCCTATTGGTGGTATTTAGGTTAATCTATGAGCCCAAAGCTTTCTTCAAGTCGGTAGCTCCAGTCTTTCCTGTTTGGTTGCACCATTTTTTCTAAGATCTGTTTAATCCCTATTGAGACTTCAGCTTGCCCATTATTCTGGGATGATAAGGTGTAGAAACTTTTGTGCCCACCCATACTTCCGAAGCAAAGCGTTCCATGGGCGATTGCAAAAATGAGTGACTTGATCACTTATGATGGCTTGAGGTATTCCAAACCTGCAAAAAAATATTTAGATCTAATATACCTGCAACAACTTTAGAATCATTAGTCCTAGTGGGTATTGCTTCCAACCCACTTCGAAACATAATCATTAGCTAGTTAAGTAATTAGACATAACCAAAGAAGATACAGGAAAAGGCTCATAAAGTAAATGCCCCACATATCAAATACTTCACAAAAAAGCATAGGTTGTTTGTGACAACCCTAAACCCCAAAATAATATATTAATTAATTATATCATATTTCTATAAAATTCGCAACGGATAAATAAAAATATGTTCCCAAGGAAATAAAAACTTTAATTTTTAATTTAGGATATCACGTTTCCCAAAAATCAAAAGGAACACTTTAACTTCTTTAATCCATAGTGCAATTCTCGATAGCTTTGAATTAAGTATAATTACTTGATTAATTCTTAAAAAACCTACTAGTACTTATTGATTTTCATACAAAAGTCGTTTCAAAATAAATAAGTAAAAACACAAATTATCAATCCTTATTCCCGTATCACCTATCAGAGTTGTGGTTTCCTCCCAAACTTGAAACTTCAAGACTTATTAACCTGTAACACTGCGATTTCCCAAACGCAGGGCCAAGCCAGTCAAACACAAACAACGCAAGGAGGTGAGTTTTCAAATCATAGTTAATAGTATCATATAAGTAAGAAGAACACACAACAATCATAATAGACACGTACATAAATTCACATTACTATATATCAAAATATTTAAGTAAATAGTATCATATTATAACATCAAATTCACTCAAGTAATAATCATCTCATTATAATATGCATCAAATCATCTAAGAGTAATTATTATTACTTTTGAAACACATCAATCACCACAAAACAATCACAAGTAAATGCAATGCTATGCATGAGCTTAGACTCTACTCACAATGTTGGTACCATTCTAACTCTGAAGTACTTGGTTGGAGGCTTGATACTATGCCACCATTCCGGTGGACGGACAATTCAAATTGGCCCTGTCCTCATAGATCCCTCAACTCAACCCGAGACACATATACGCAGTCGAGGTATAACGTTGTGTTGCGTGGTAGCTCCGACATTTGGAGTGCGACCTCCAAGTCACTTAGGAATTCCCCACCCGAATACCTCCAAGGTCTAACAATCTTGCGTTAAGGCTCGACAGCAGACCGCCACGATCAGGCTTCATTCAGTTGTACTTCCCCGAAATCACTAGGCTTGTCAGGCCCTACCTATATGATGACCAAAATAATCTTCACTTCACAAATTCACGAATATTTATTTTCTCCCCTCGTGGTATATGATACTCCATTAATACCGTCATCTCAGACACAAATTGAGAATCACAATATTCTCATCACAATTTATAAATTCACTATAATTAATCACATATCACATCATCATCACATAAGACTCATCACAATTATAGAATCATACATCAATCATACATAACACATATATCATCACAAATTTATCACATCACCATTATTAATCATACATTATCATCATTAAATAACTTATCACAATACATCTAGATTATTATAACATCACACATCATCTAATCAAACCATATGCATAAAATTAATTCAACAACCAAGTATCACATAAATATCACACCACACACAAATCAAACATATGCACTAATTATCAAATGCCACACAATTTAACGAAATAAAATTCCAAATATCACAATAATATCAAATCCACACATTAAACAAATTAAATCAATTCAAACCCTACAAATATTTCTATTCTATATTTTAATCTCACAATTTCCATATTTCACATTAATTAATTTATCCCTCAAATGGCTACTGCCATACGTAACGAGCCCCGGATGAATCGTTGGAAATACGGTTTTCCCGTTCATCTCACAATATATTACACTCATGAATTCAAACGCTCTCTCACCCTTACCTTAATTTGACGCTTTTCACACACGACTACGATTCCACGAGCAAACATCCTTTGTTTCATTGACTCTTTGTCTTTCAATCGATCGTACTCGACAGTTTATGGGTAAACGTTAAAAAATAAATTATGAGAACATCCTTTAAAAACTAAATTCGAAATTCGGTCAAGGAAACTTACCATAAATCAGAAAACAAATCAGTGGGTAAAATAGCAATTTTCACACGGTCGTTTTGGGCGTTGGTTTCACTCAAATCGGACTTACGGTGAAGGAGAACGGTTCAAACTAAGTAATTTAACAAGCGGAAAGTCGGGGATTTTAGAGAGAAATTTGGATGGTTAAAAATCAAAAAAAATGTGTTTTAATTGACTAACTAATTGAATGGACAACATACTGAAATTTGGGTGAAAACAGAGAAAGTTTTCTGGAATAGTTATCGATCACCGTGCCAAACGATAGGCTTGTTGTTGGTTTCCCTTGGTGTTACTAGTGATGGCCGTAAAGCTTCCTTCCTTGTTTTTTTTCTTTTATTTATTAAATAATTAGGGTTAACCTAAATGGGTCAAGTCCATTGTCCCTTATTTAATTTATATTTACTTATTATTTATTTTGCTAAAACAAAATTAATTGTTACTTAATCTCATTTTTTTTAATACTTTTCAAACATCATTAAATTTCTAAAAACATTACTATATTTCATAATAAATATATGTTAAAATAGGTAATTAAAAATAATCAATATAAAAAAAAGCATATTACTAATAATTAAAACTATCTTTCCTCATATATCTAATAATCAAAATAATCTCTACAAAATATACTTATTTTAGTAATATCACATCATCATATTAGAAAATAGTCAAAATCATAAAATAAATAAATTACATCAATATTTTATATTATTACTAAATATAATAAATATATATAAAATCACAATGTCATAAAAAGTTAATAAAAATAAAAGAAATCAACACAATATCAATTCTATCTCAAGTTTATTTTATTAAAAAAATGAACTAAAAATAGAAGATAGTTATAAATAATTGAAATTAACTAGTGCATACTTAATATAGTCAAACGCACACAAAAATTTACATTTATTGGGTACACGTATATACACGTAAAATGCCATTAAAATCGTTTTCTTTAAACTATATATTACACTAAACTACTATTATTTTTCAAAAAAATAATATATCAAAGAGTAAAATATAATATTTATTATTATATCGCTCACGTATCTAATATTTATAAAACTAGTACATCATAGAAATCATGCCTATAAAGAAAAAATTAACCATAAAACTAACCAACATATATTATAAAATTAATTTAGCACCAAATTAATTATCTAAATTCTATTTAATTAATAAAATTAGTTTCATTATAAATTTGGGTTGTTACCAATTCTCCCCTTGTTAAAGAATTTCGTCCTCGAAATTTTCGCGTGAGCGAACTAATATTAACTTAACCTTGCCCTCAAGATTCAAACTTAGTGTATTAACTATATTTAACACATTCAATCTCCAATTTAAGCACAACATGTAAAAAAATCAACTAACAATTGCATGATAGACTAACATGACAAAATAAATCAATTAAACACATAACATTTATCATCAATTATCAAATAAAATGTCTATCACACTTATCATTCAATTAATAAAATACGATAGAGTCACTCACTGCAATTTACAAATATAAAACATAACATATAGATTTTTTCAATAATAATGTAGTTCATTTAGTTTGGTTAAATGAAACACATTCCAAGTACGTTGTCAATTTCAACTACAAACCAAATATTACTAGGTTTTACTCCTTAAAATAGAGTCTAAATCCAATCACCAAACATTCAACAAATTTAACTTAGATCTGACAAAGAGAGCATTTTTAAAATAATAAAAAACATCTAAAAACTTAATAATATTTAATAGATTTACAATCAATTACTCTTATAAAAAACATAATTTGTATATAATCAAGGAGAAAGAAAAAAAACTAATATAGAGATACTATTTCCTAATAACATATATTTAATAATTATATTCATTCAATTGATATAGCAATGGACATTTTTTTTTAATTATTAAAAAAAATTATTATAAAAAGTTACTTCTAACATAATAATGAGTTATCTTTGTCTCTTTTATTGACAATGAGTCATCGGGTAGCTAGTCCCTTCTACTCATTTAGTCAACTACTTAAGGAACTATAACTGCAATCATTCAAATTCATATGGATAATTAAAAGTATCTCTTTAACGTGGTCAGGAGTGCGAAGGCGGCGCCACAACTCCTACTCCTTACTTCAAGTTAAAAAATTCACTTAATTACACATTGACAATAATTTATTGGTAATTTACAACTAGTTACAACACAACAAGGAAATGACACTAGTATCAATATATAATCAATAATCCGATTGAATAAATATAGAACTATTTCACTTTAGATGCTCTTGACTACTCTAACTCTATACACCAATTCTCAACAATTAGAACACTTGAAACACAAACAATTTAATATTTACATAATCATATACACATTCAAATAACTAATCCCAAAATTTTAGCACCAAGATTTTACGTTCGTCTCATAACTCAAATGATGATTCAAAAAATGAAACATATTCTTCATAGAGGTCTAATTGCTCCAAATTGATCACGATTAAATTTTCTTTGAGTTAACCATCACTTAAAAGTTACAACAAATGGAAGCATATATAGATTTTCCAAGTAGAAGATAAGATAAATAATTATTTACTAGAAGATAAGTACATTACCAAACCAAATGAATCAGCTAGTGCAAAAAACCACTTTCAAAGTTACACATCATTCTAAAAAATTAATTTCTAGACTTAAATTATTATTAAAAAATATTAATAAAACATTAGCACCCAAAAATAATTCATTGAGCAATTCCAAATTTTTTCTTTAAATTATTTTTCATTAATTCAAGTTTAAATAAAACAACTAAGATAACTCACGTTCTAAAATACAATACAAAATAAAATAAATCACGGATTATTTTTTAAAATCTATAAGATTTCTAAAAATTCATTCAAATTTTAATAATCAAAAACACATTTTTTAAATAGTTCATTTCACTGTAAAAAATTATTATTTTCAACTTATATTTTGAAATAAAAATTTAAACTATATATATAGATAGATAGAAAATTTACAATTAATTAACACTTCCAAAAATAGTTCCAATTTATTTTTCTGATTTTTATCAAACTTACAAAAAAAATAATTATATCTATATACATTAAAGTAGTCCACATAACACAAAACATAAGAATATGATAATGATAATGAATTACACTAATTCATAAATCTACAAAATAGTATCCTCTTCTCACACTAACTACTCAACATGCTTATAGATACATTCCCTCAGTTACTACCAAGCCACAAAATTGGTTCCAAAACATAACACACCATCAATTTTAAAGATTTGGAGAGTTCTGTTCTAATCTTAAAAATTGAGTCTCAATAAAAAATTGCAATTTTATAATTAATAAAAGAAATTGATAAAATAACTTTTAGTTTCTATACGCATACCAATCTACATGAGTCACTCTACACATATCAATCTACATGATGCACTCTACACATACCAATTTAATGCATACAACCATTTTGTTAGGTTAATTCATAATAAATAAATAAAATCTACTTGTAAAATAAGTCAATTATAGAATCCAACAATTTAGATAGACTTTTCAAAAAGAATTTCACTGTTTGGAATTATTTTTTTTTAAACTTGTTTTGTTCCCTTTCTACTTCTCTTTCTCAATTAATATACATTTTATCGTTAGTACTATTGTAAATCACTGGAAGAGTCTTAACTCTAACAACTCTAACATCGAGTCAAACTCTAATGAGTCATAATATCATAATTAAAAAAAATCAATCATTTCAAATAAATTATCCTATACCCTCACGATCCAATATTTACACCAGCCCCTTACCAACATAACCAACAACTCTTTCAATTTTCTAAAAACAAGACACAGTAAAATGCTGTAAATTTAAGCTGTTTTTAAACATTAAATATTTAATCAGTAGCATATAATTATTGGTAGTTTTATAAATCAACAAAAAATTCAACTGAATTTAATTTCTTTAACATATAATCAAGATTAACTCAAACAAAAGTTATTTTCATCATATAAAAATAGGTAACTCTACTCCTTCAAAATGTCATTTTTTAAAAAATTATAAGTTCTACCAACTCTGATATTCCAGAATTACTATTGCTAGTAATATGAATCATACTATCTAAATCATGACGAACATTGTAAATTGTTTTCAAAACCATATCAAAACTCTACTCATCTAATACAACCATCAACACTTCAAGTGATTTAAAGTTAAATTTATTGATTAAAATCGATTTTTCTTAACACAAGCCAACATTAAAATAAAAATAATATTTTTTTTTGTCAAATTAAAACTTTAAACATAAGAGACATATTTTCCTATCTAACTCAAAGTTTAGAACGAAACATCTTTTTTTCTTTCTAAATTGAGTTTCAACAAAATAATAATAATGTAACTAAGTAAAAGTCAATACTTAAATTTTTTAAACATATATATTCATACGAAAATCAATGTTTCAATCAATAGTTATTAGATCAACACTTTAAACAGATACATATCAAATCTAAATATTTAAATTGATTAAGGTGAAATATACAACTGGTCAATCAAAATTATTATTTCCAACTATTCATATAAAACAGAGTGCAAAATCATAGTAGGTAGGCAAGCATAAGCAATACAAGTAAACTAACATAATCTTTGTCAACAATTAAAATTAACTCAAATCTTAAAATTAATTTTATGTTTTATTTACTCACTTAAGTAGGAATTTAGGCATCCATAACACCAATCAGAGTAAGCAAATAATAAACAGTTAATTAGTAATTCGAAATATGTATAATAATACAAAATGCATATAACACTAACACAATTATAAACGGGGGTAAACCATCATGACATCGGAAGAATAATTATTACACAAGAACCACCAATTAACACGACTGACATTCTTACTCACATAATCGACATATCGAACACCTACTCGGCCTGATTGAACAGACCTGCTCTGATACCACTATGTGACACCCTAAACCCCAAAATAATATATATAATAATTTATATCATATTTCTATAAAATTCGCAGCGGATAAATAATAATATGTTTCCAAGGAGGAAATAAAACGTTTAAATCTTAATTTAGGATATCCACGTTTCTCAAAAATCAAAGGACACTTTAACTTCTTTACTCCAAGTGCAATCTGCGATTAAGCTTGAATTTAAGTATAATGTACTTGATTTAATTCTAAAACTCTACTAGTACTTATATGATAATTCATACAAAAGTCGTTTCAAATTAAATAAAAAAAAGTAAAATACAATTTACAATCCTTATTCCCGTATCACCTATCAGAGCGTGGTTCCTCCCAAACTTGAACTTCAAGATTCATTAACCTATACAATGCGATTCGCAACGCAGGGCCAAGGCCAGTCAAACACAAACAACGGAAGGAGTTGAGTTTCAAAATCATGGTTTAATGTATAATATAAGTAAGAAGAACACACAACATCATAATAGACTGTATCATAATCACATTACGATATATCAAAATATTTAAGTAAATAGTATCATATTATAACATCAAATTCACTCATCAGATAACATCTCATTATAATATGCATCAAATCATCTAAGAGTAAATTATTTATTACTTTTGAAACACATCAATCACCACAAAACAATCACAAGTAAAATTGCAATTGCTATGGCATGAGCTTTAGACTCTACTTTCACCCAATGTTCGGTACCATTCTAACCTGAAGTACTTGGTTAGGAGGCTTGATACTATTGCCACCATCCCGGTGACGGACAATTGCAAATTGGCCCTTGTCCTCATAGATCCCCTCAACTCAACCCGAAGACACATATACGTGACAGTCGATGGTAAACGTGTGTTGCGTGGTTTAGCTCCGACATTTGGAGTGCTACCTTCCAAGTCACTTAGGAATTCCCCACCCGAAACCTCCAGGTCAACCAATCTTTTGCCTAAGGCTCGACAGCAGACCGCCACGATCAGGCTCATTCAGTTGTACTTCCCCGAAATCACTAGGCTTGTCAGGCCCTACCTATATGATGACAAAATAATCTCCACTTCACAAATTCACAATATTTATTTTCTCCCCTCGTTGGTATATGATACTCCATTAATACCGTCATCTCAGACACAAATTGAAATCACAATATTCTCATCATAATTTATAACATCACTATAATTAATCACACATCATCATCATCATCACATAAACTCATCACAATTTATAGAATCACTATCATCAATCATACAATAACACATATATTCATCACAAATTTATCACATCACCATTATTAATCATACATTATCATCATTATATATAATTATCACAACACATCTATTTTTATTATAACATCATTTAAACTCATCTAATCAAACATATGCATAAAATTAATTCAACAACCAATATCACAATAATATCACACACCACACATTTAAAGAAATTAAATCAAATATCACAATAATATCAAATGCCACACATTTAACGAAATTAAATCAAATATCACAATAATATCAAATGCCACACATTCAAACAAATTAAATCAATCAACACCCTACAAATATTTCTATTCTATATTTTAATCTCACAATTTCCATATTTTCACATTAACTAATTTATCCCTCAAATGGCTACTGCCATACGTAACGAGCCCCGGATGAATCGTTGGGAAATACGGTTTTCCCGTTCATCTCACAATATATTACACTCATGAATTCAAACGCTCTCTCACCCCTTACCTTAATTTGACGCTTTCACACACGACTACGATTCCACGAGCAAACATCCTTTGTTCATTGACTCTTTGTCTTTCAATCGATCTAACTCGACAGTTTATGGGTAAACGTTAAAAATAAATTATGAGAACATCCTTTAAAAACTAAATTCGAAATTCGGTCAAGGAAACTTACCATAAATCAGAAAACAAATCAGTGGGTAAAATAGCAATTTTTCACACGGTCGTTTTGGCGTTGGTTTCACTCAAATCGGACTTACGGTGAAGGAGAACAGTTCAAACTAAGTAATTTAACAAGCGGAGAAGTCGGGGATTTTAGAGAGAACTTTGGATGGTTAAAAATCAAAAAAATTGTGTTTAATTGACTAACTAATTGAATGGAACAACATACTGAAATTTGGGTGAAAACAGAGAAAGTTTTCTGGAATAGTTATCGATCACCGGTGCCAAACGATAGGCTTGTTGTTGGTTTCCCTTGGTTTTACTAGTGATGGCCGTAAGCTTCCTTCCTTGTTTTTTTTCTTTTATTTTATTAACACAATTAGGGTTAACCTAAATGGGTCAAGTCCATTTGTCCCTTATTTAATTTATATTTTACTATTATTATTTTTATTTTGCTAAAACAAAATTAATTGTTACTTAATCGTCTCTTTTTTTTTTTTAATTACTCATCAAACATCATTAAATTTTTTAAAACATTACTAATATTTTATAATTAATATATGTTAAATTAGAGTAATTAAAATAATCAATATAAAAAAAACATATTACTAATAATTAAAACTATCTTCCTCATATTACTAATAATCAAAATAATCTCTACAATTATACTTATTTTTCAAAATACTCACATCATGATATTAGAAAATAGTCAAAATCATAAAATAAATAAATATAACATCAATATTTTATATTAATTACAAAATCATAATAAATATATATAAAATCACAATGTCATAACAAGTATATAAAAATAAGCGAAATCAAACACAATATCAATTTTATCTCAAGACAATTATTTATAAAAAAATAACTAAAAATAGAAAATAGTTATAAATAATTGAAATATAACTATGTGCATATTTAATATCAGTCAAACGCACAAACAATATTACATTAATTGGGTACACGTGTATACACTTAAAATCGCATAAAATCTTTTTCTTTAAAATATATATTACACTAAAGTACTATTATTTTGTTTAAAAAAAATAGATCAAAGAGTAAAATATAAT
>PGWS01030086.1:0-10105 GCA_002896235.1 Cicer reticulatum | reverse complement strand
GGGAGGATGAAAATGACCTAGATGTTCATCCCTGATACAAACGCACCATGGCATGACAAATTGGTTAAAAACCCTAATGACACAAAGAATAAGCCAAGGGAGGACGAAAATGTTGTAAAATATGACCTCTATTGTCTAAAAAGGTATATGACGGTTTTTAAAAAATGCAAGATTGATAATCAATTTAACAAAAGAACACTTTTATTAAACTAATGATAAATCACGGTCCCAAGGAATTGTTTCTAAGCAAAGGTTCGCACTTACATGTATTGACTAATTACTAGTTCAACATATACAGTAATTGTTCTACAAATTAATCAAGATACAAGCATGCAATCAAGATTAATCATACAATCATACAATGATACAATGCAAGATGGAAATAAAGAGTAAGGGATAGAGAGTAGTGCACCACGATTTTTATACTGGTTTAGCCGTCTATCTGACGACCTACATCCAGTCCCGAAATTAAACGATTTCAGCCTTTTCAATAGAATCTTTTAGAGTGTTTTGCAGATGTTCCAGCGCTCCCGGCCTATCAATCTTAAAACTCTCTCTCTATTCTATTTGGCAACCACTGTATTCCAGAATTTCTCTACAAACTCTTCCAAGATCACAGTCAAGCTTCTTCTTGATGAGCCCTCTCAACAATGAAGATAACTACAAGTTTCACTACTGGATTTTTATCAGTTCTTTCTTTACAAAGTCTTTGTTGTAGAAAATATAAAAGATATACGGAATTTGTTTCAATCACTTGCAATGAATCTCACACAAGAAGTTGTATGTCCATTTGAGTGTTTGTGAGATCATTCTCTTTTTTTCTCAAGAGGTCTTTTTCAGCTCTCTATTGATTATGAATAATCGTTGGTTCTGGGTCTGAAAAAAGCAATATCAAAGGTTATTCAAATGTGAGAGAAAAATTGTTTAAAAGTGTTATCAAAGTCTTTTTGAGAAAGTGATTGAAAACCGTTTATATAGTGTCTGAAAACAACATATAAATCGATTTCCCAATCGATTCATTAATGTAATAAAACACGCTCAATCGATTCCCCAATCGATTATCGCAAGTCTTGTTTTTCTTGAATCTTGAAACTACATAAACTAATCGATTATTTTAATACATTTTTCGGAAGATTATGTGTAGTTTATATTTGAATCCATTGCATAATCGATTTAAGGTGTTTTGTTCCAACAACGAGATCAAAACAATCGATTACTCAGTCGATTCATTAAGTCACATAATCGATTCATTAATACACATAATCGATTTGGCCATATACTGAGTGTTCCTTGTAACTCAAATTTTTGTGCCAATCTATTTGCCAATCGATTTGGTTTAAAACAGGGATTTAGCTTACTTCAAGTAAATCAATGTGCCAATCGATCAAGTGTTATGTTTCTGAAAAGAGTGATTTTACCAGTTTGTTCATTTCAATCGATTGCCTAATCGATTGATACCAAACTTGTTTCAATTGAATTTTTTTTACACAATGGATTGTCCAATCGATTGTGTTTGTCACAGACCATGTTCCTTATGAAATCTTATTTACGAAATCGATTGGCCAATCGATTAGCGTATTAAATGGCTTGGCCCTGTTACTTGCACAATCGATGTGTCAATCGATGTATCCAATTAGTTTTAGTCTATGTGATTTGAACAATCGATGTGCCAATCGATTAGCGTGCTAAAAGGCTTGCCTCTGACTTGTACAACGTTTATCAATGATTGTGCCAGTCGATTGCCTAATCGATTGTTTAATCACAGACTACACATTTTCATACAACCCTTTTACAGAATCGATTTCCTAATCGATGTGCTTAGTAAATTTTCCAACTTTTGTTGATTCCTTGAGTTTCAAGCGATTGTCTCAAGTATGTAGGGTTGAGTTGTTGTTCCTGAAATCTTACTCAGTTAAAATGTTAGATTTATCACATGATGTATGAACATTGTATGTTTGTTAATTATGTCAAAATTAGGATTAAGGGGACTTAAGTCCAACAGTCTCCCTTTTTTTGCATAAGTGACAAGCATACAATTTTAACTTGAGTTTAGCATTTCAAGGAATTTACCAATATAGGTACCAGTAACAGAGCATAATATCAGAGCATAAGTACCAATACTATTTACCAATATCTGAGTAATTTAAGTAGTCATCAGAGCAGCAATTTGTAGCAGCAGTAGTAGTAAAAATTTAATTCCAGTACAAAAACAACACCAAGTAGCATGTAAAGTTACCGCAATTATAATTTCTCTCCCCTATGTCAGTTAATGTAAAGCAGTAAAAGGAGAGAGTAGCAAAAAAAAATTCTCCCCCTATGTCAGTAAACATAAGCACTGGGGAAATTATGGTGTTAGCATACAAAAAAACAAAGTATTAGAGCAAAAATAACATATGCAGATTAAACAGATTATGGAAATATAGATCAGAGAAACAATTGAATAAACGTGCTCATTTGTCATATATTGAAGAAAATGGTACAACAATAACAAGACATTAAATCACAACAAAGAACCTAAACCTAATCACCTAAAACTAGGTTGTTCCTCACTATTAGCTAAGGGAGAGGTAGAGACCGCTGTATTACCCTCAGCAGGTGTCTCCTCAACGTGAGGTTCAGAACTATCTAGGGTAGTGGGATTTTGTTCCTCTGTTTGCTTGTCGGCCTATATCCGCAATATCTTCAAAAGATAGCTTAATGCCTAAATGAACTTGTATCGCATCAACATTCTGAACAACTGAGTTCAGAGATGCCTAGAGTGTCTTCAAAGCAGCTTCCATTCGAGCATTTGACTCTTGCATTTTAGCGTTGTGAGTCGCCTGAGCTTCCATAAACTCTAGCAGCTTTGCTAAGAACTCAAGAGGGGCTGCTACTGGCCCATCAGCTTGTTGTGTAGTAGGCTGACTGGTTCAACATTTGGTAGGGGCCTTATCCAGATACCATTCACCCTTTTCAATTGCATTTGATTGACAATTGATTCACCAAAAACAAGGGTGGTTTTGAAGATTCTTCATCGACAAGTGACACTTTGAAATGTCTCAGAATCTTGATGATTAACTGGGGATAGGGCAGCACCAGCTTGCTTTGCGATGCTTCCATCATATGCTTCAGCACTATCCATGTCCAGCTCATCTTGAGCTATTTGGACAGTCCCCACAACAGCAGTATGTCCAGCTTCTGGACGACGACATGGTTTCCGGATCAGGACACCAGCATCCGGGTTAATGTGTACATAAGCATCCGATGATGGACCTTCATTTGACCAATCGACAGCGAAATAGTTTCGACAAAGCTTCGACCATCAGGTCCTTCACAACAATGTGTCTATCAAAAGAAACTTCCCAACCTTCATCCGCAGCTTCAGCCTCAGAACTGCCATCAATTGATTTCCCATGGAAGGGCAGTCCTGACAGATTTGAGAAATCTTCAAAAGACATGGAGATCCTCTTGCCTTTGACTTCAGCCTTGAAGCCATTGTCAGTGAGCTTGAAGGTGGAATGGAATGCTCTTATTAACTTCGGATAAGTGTCAAGTGAGGAGGAGACAAAGTTTTTAAGACCATGAAACCTCAAATGGTCTTGGAAAGTAAATCCATCTGAATCAAAATAGGAGAAATCCAGAGTCCTAGCCTCATGGATTTTTTCTTTTTAGAAAATCAGGTGGATAACAATTCTGTAGCTTTATCTTTGGCCGAAGGAGCTTTCTTTGGAGGAGGAGAAGAAACTGTTTTCTTCTTTTTCTGAGTAACCTCCTTCATAGCATCAGCCATGAGCTTCTCAGTAGGGGCTCCTTTCGTTTCTTTGATTTTCCTTGATCAACAGCAGCAGCTTGCCTTTGTTTTTGGCAAGTATTTTGTGGGGTAGGAATTGGAACCGTTTTAACATGGTTGGTGGGGGAGAAGGGGTTCGCCCACTAGAAGATGAAGATGGTGATGGAGTTCTGGGTTGGGTTTGTTTAACACGAGCCATTGTAGAGATTATGTGTTTGAATGCAGAGATAAATCAAGGATGGTTGGGAAAAACAGAGTATTGAGAAATACAAAGAGATTTGAGAAATTCTGGAAAAGTTGAGAAGAAATCATTGGTAACTGTTCCTTTTTAAACCTTCAGACGCGACAATCGATGTCCAAATCGATTATGTTACCGTTGTTGGATAAGCACAATCGATTTAGTATTACTTGCATCCAACGGCTAGTAAAGTAATTCACAACGGTCATAACGTGAATCGATTCCTAAATCGATTCCTTTATTTACGCAATCGATGTTTTAAATCGATTTATTTAAAGTGGAGAATATGAAATACTGAACTAGTCGATTTCCAAATCGACGTTCGGGCTAGAGTCTGGAAAACGTTCCAGTTTTGAAGTTTGGGGCCAACGCAATCGATGTTTCATCGATTATATAAACTATATACCAAGCTGCCTATCGATTATCCAATCGATTGGAAGGGAAAGGTCAAGCTCCAGAAGCTACCTGTGATTTGGTACAAAGATCAGATCTCACTAGGATCTAAGATCCTAGTTCATCCTAATATGAAGGAAGCTCTCTCTGGGCAAAGCTTTGGTAAAGATGTCAGCCAGTTGATCAGTTGTATGACATATTCAAGCTTAATGATCCCATTTTGAAATTGGTCCTTATAAGTGGTGCTTATCTCTATGTGCTTGGTTCTAGAATGCATCACTGGATTCTTAGTAATGCTTATTGCACTTGTGTTATCACACAAGATAGGTACAGTCCTAATCAACACCAAAATCAGATAGGTGTTGTTTCATCCAAAGGATCTGTGCACAGCAGCTTCCAGCTGCAATGTACTCAGCTTCAGCTGTTGATAGTGCAATGCTGGTTTGTTTCTTGCTAAACAAGAGACAATGGAGTTTCCTAGTAAAGTCACAAGTACCAGAAGTACTTTTCCTATCTAGTTTGCATCCGGCAAAATCTGAATCTGAATATCCAACTTAAGTGCAGGTTGATCCTTAGGATACCACAAGCCTAGACTCTTAGTCCTACTAGATATCTTAATATCCTCTTTACTGCACTATGGTGAGACTCTTTTGGATTGGATTGGTATCTTGCACACATGCAGACACTGAACATGATGCCAGGCTTGCTTGCTGTAAGATATAGCAAGGATCCTATCATTCCCCTAAACCTTGTAACATCTACAGGTTTACCTTTCTCATCTCTATCTAAGTGATTTCCTTGACTCATGGGAGTATCAATGGAGTTAAAGTTATCAAAACTGAATTTCTTATCAAATCATTACAGTATTTAGTTTGACTAATGAAATGCTTGCTTGCTTTGGTTAATTTGAAATCCAAGAAGTAAGATAGTTCACCCATCATTGACATTTCAAATTTACCTTTCATTAAGTTTTCAAATATCTTGCACAATTTATTGTTTGTAGATCCAAAAGATTATGTCATTAACATAGACTTGGCCAGCAGAGTCATTTCCATTTGTCTTTATGAAAAGTGTCTTGTCAACATTTCTCTTGAAAATTTTGTTGAATGAGGAAATTGCTGAGCTTCTCATAACGCAAGCTCTTGGAGCTTGTTTCAACCATAGAGGGCTTTTTGATAGCTTGTAGACATGATTAGGAAAATCAGGATTTCAAAACAGGTGTTTGTCTAACAAAAACTTCCTCTTGGAGATCACCATTGAAAAGGCACTTTCACATCCATTTGATAAAGTTTAAAGTCCATTATACAGGCATAAGCAAGTAGGATTCTAATGTCTTCTAACCTAGCTACAGGGGCATAGGTTTCATCAAAATCTATCCTTCCTCCTGACTGTAACCCTTAGCTACTAGCCTAGCTTTTGTTCCTGGTTTATCCATTTTCATCTAGTTTGTTCCTAAACACACCATCTTGTTCCTATGATGTGCTTACTTCTGGTTTAGGAACTAGGCCCCACACTTGTTTCTCTCAAACTGGTTTAAACTCCTCTTGCATAGCAAGTATCCACTCACTATCTAATAGATGCCTCCTTAATGTTTTGGGTTCAATCTGAGATACAAAGGCTGGTACAGTTACAGAACTGTCTAGGTTCTTCCTAGTTGAACTCCTTTAGAGATATCCCTATAATGTTATCTATAGGGTGTTTTATTGAACTTCCATTCTAGGTAAATCAACCCCCCCCCCCCCCTCAGTCTTATTGGTTCTATACAGTCAGTACAAGTTGGAGGTACAGTTTTATTGGTTCTAATTGTTCAGATTCTACAACTTCATCCAAGAGTCATCCAACCATAGACAGGAAGTGTTGTTCAAGTTTTCTGCAAATAATTCATCAAACTTTACAATGAACTGACTCTTCTATGGTTTTTTGTTCTTTTGTTGTAGATCTATAGCCTTACTGGTTTGAGAGTATCCTAGAAAAATACCTTCATTTGCCTTAGGGTCAAACTTTCCTAGATGTTCTTTGCATTGTTAAACAAAGCACTTACCAACAAGAGCTCTAAAGTAGGAATGTTTGGTTTCTACCCTTGTACAACTCATAGGGATTTTTCTAAGCAGGGGCCTAATGAGAATTCTATTGACAACATGTGTGTGCTGTACTAATTGCATCTTGCTAAATACAGGAAGGTTTGTAGTCTTAAGCATAGTCTAGCTAGCTCCTCTAAAGACTATTTTCCCTTTCTACACTACATTTTGTGTGGATTTCTAGGGGCTGAGTATATGCTGTGTATCCGCATTATGTTCACTAGTAGGTTGAAAGGAATCATTTTGGATTCACTCCATGTCACTTTTGATGGATATAATTTCTGTTATTCTTTATTTTGAACCAAAGTAGAAATTTCTAAAAGTTGAGAATGCCTCATCTTGTGAGTCATAAAATATGTCAGAGTAAACTGAGTAGTACATCTACCAACACATATCCATAAGGTTTCCTCAAACCTCTTCACTTGAGAGGACAAAAAGTCCATATGTATTAACTGCAAAACCCTATTGGTTTTGACCATTATAGGGGAAAGAAATTTTAACTAGCTTACTTCTCTAAAGAGTCATCAAAGCCTATCCTTATTAATTTCCTGTTAGGGGAGTCTATAACTAACTGTTTACTAACTAGTCTATTTAGATGATCTATATGAATATGCGTTATCGTTATGCATAACCGAGTTTCATCTGAATTAGATAACAACAACAGCAGATAGTACTAGCAAAAGATTAAAATCTAACATATAAATGTTATTAATTCTATCACCAACTAACTTTATACTTTGTCATCTTTATGCTCAATTATACAAGATTGTGATGAAAAACTTACCTGGAAGCCTTTATTACATAGTTGCTTATACTTAGCAGATTGTGTTTTAGCCCTTCTACGTACAAGACTTTTTTATACTGCAGTTGACATCATTGCCTATGTACCAACACACTTATCTTTCTTTATTGTTGTCACATATTTGACAAACCTCCTTCCTTAAATGTTAGAGACAAGAATTTTGACTTGTCTCCTGTTATGTGCATTGAGCATCCGCTATCTAGGTACCAAGAATGCCTATTGGATGTCAAGCACACCTGCAACACATAATCAAAATTTGATTTTAGGTACCCAATTTAAATTGAGTCAAGGTCAGTTTCAAATTTTTGTGTCTTTGCTATCCAAATTTGTTTCCATCCTCTGTTGGCTAGTTTTTAGTTTACACTTAGAAACAAAATGTCCTTTCTGCAACGAATGACATGAACAGCAAGATGAACGTTGATTTGATTTAGTAAAGATGTCATACATATCCTTGAAATAACAGATTTCTGATAATGTTTGACATTTCTGTTTTGCATATAACCAATACCGCATCTAGTGTTATTTCTTTTAACATCATATTTGGTTTATATCCTAGACAGATTTTTTCATTAACATGTCTCTGGTTGCTAAGTATGACATTCAGTTTATCATTTAGCTACTAGTGTGAACTTCAATAAATAAGACTTTAATGATGCAACATTTTTTTCAAGTTCAATGCATCTTGCAGATTTGTTCATGTGAATCCTTCAGTTGTTCATCCACAAGTCCTCTTTTCTTATGATCATTTTTCATTGTTCAAGCATTTTCTTTGTACTCATTAACTATTTAATAGAATCACATACTCCATCATGCAGTCATTGAATGCTTCATGTAGTTCATCATAAGATGGATTAGATTGAGAACTTACCTCACTTTCGATTTGAATGTGTTTTGCCATAAGACATAGATTTGCTTCTTCTTCTTTTGAGAGGCAGAGGATTCTTCGTTGTCATTCATGCATATATGCTTTTCTAGTTTTGGGGAGCTGGTTTCTTGCCTTTATCTTTGCAGTCCTGTTTTTGTTTTGCAACTTGTAACATTCAGACTTTATATGGCCTGTTTTACCACACTCATAACAAGTGATTGTCTTGCTGTCACTAGTCTTAGAACTTGATGGCTTCTGACTTGTTGTTTTCTTTTCAGAATTTTTTTAAACTTTTTGACAAGTAAACCAATCTCAGGCTCTTCGTCAGTCTCACTGCTTGACTCATCTGAGCAAGTCTTGTTCAGACTTTGATTGGTGCGTTTTGGCTTCAAAGACAGTCCTTTTCTTTTCCTGTCAGTCTGTTCAGCTTCACTCAGTCTATGAAGCTCCATCTCGTGCTTCTCAAGTTTTCCATACAGTGTTGCAATAGACATGGCTGCTAAGATCTTTTGATTCTGCAATGGCAGTGATCTTTGGCTGCCATTATCTAGTTAAACACCTCATCACCTGCTGATTTGCTGATCATCTATCAATCTCCTTACCTAGAGCATTTAGGTTGTTGACTATGTGAGTAAATCTTGTATGCATGTCATTAATGGATTCATCCTTTCTTATGCTAAACAGTTCGTACTCATGCAAGAGAGTATTTGTTCTGGCCTTTTCACATCATTAGTTCTTCATGTGTTTTGTTGAAGAGTGTCCCACATCTCTTTAGTAGTCTTGCAATTTGAGACCCTGAAAAATTCATCAGCTGATAATGCAGAGGTTATTATGTTCTTAGCCTTAGCATTATATCCTACTTTCTTCTTATCATCCTCAGACCAGTCAGATCTGGGTTTAGGGATTAGTGAATCACCAGTCCCAGCTATTTTAGGTATGAAGGGTCCATTTTCTACAGCATCTAGAATATCAAGGGGCCTTGCAAGGGAAGCACCTTCTCCTAGAAATTAAACTGATGCCATGTACTTCTATGAGAGTTACTCTAAAGAAGGTAGGCTCTGATACCAATTGTTGTAAAATATGACCTCTATTGTCTAAAAAGGTATATGACGGTTTTTAAAAAATGCAACAAGATTGATAATCAATTTAACATAGAACACTTTTATTAAACTAATGATCAATCACGGTCACACATACATGTTTGATAATTTAGCTAGTTAACATATAAAGTAATTGTTCTACAAATTAATCAAGTATACACGCTGCAATCAAGATTAATTCATACATCATACAATGAAAGATGGAATAAAGAGTAAGGGATAGAGAGAGTGCACCATGGATTTTTATAATGGTTCAGCCGTCTATCTGACGACCTCGTCCAGTCCGAAATTAAACGATTTTCGGCCTTTTCAATATAATCTTTTGAGTATTTTACAGATGTTCCAGCACTCGCGACCTATCAATCTTAAAACTCTCTCTCTATTCTATTTGGCAACCATTGTATCACAGAGTTTCTCTACAAACTCTTCCAAGTTCACAGTAAAGCTTCTTCTTGATGAGCCCTCTCAACAATGAAGATAATTACCAGTTTCACTACTGGATTTTTATCAGTTCTTTCTTTTCAAAATCTTTGTTGCAGAAAATATAAAAGATATACAGAATTTGTTTCAATCACTTGCAATGAATCTCACACAAGAAGTTGTTTGTCCATTTGAGTGTTTGTGAGATCATTCTCTTTTTCTCTCAAGAGGTTTTTTTCAGCTCTCTATTGATTATGAATAATCGTTGGTTCTGGGCCTGAAAAAGCAATATCAAAGGTTATTCAAATGTGAGAGAAAATTGTTTAAAGTGTTATCAAAGTATATATGAGAAAGTGATTGAAAACCGTTTATATAGTTTCTGAAAAACAACATATAAATCGATTTCCCAATCGATTCATTAATGTAATAAAACAGGCTCA
>PGWS01030078.1:0-12389 GCA_002896235.1 Cicer reticulatum | reverse complement strand
GGTTTGAGTTGGGCCTAAAGTTCAATACAAAAGAGCAGGTTAAGAATGCCATTAAAGATTTTGCAATGGAGACTAAGAAAAACTTGTATTTCAAAAAGAATGATGGAAAGAGAATCATTGTTAGGTGTGAGCCAGAATGTCCATTTTACATGAGGAACAGTAAGAGGACTTCAAATGAATATTGGCAATTAGTGAGTTTCACAGATGATCATACATGTCATAGGAGGGCAAAAAATAGACAAGCTAAGACTGAATGGCTTGCCAAGAAATTCGTTCCTATGTTGAGACATACACCTGAAATGAAACCCAATGGATTGATTGTTGAGGCGCTTGATAAATGGGGTGTGAAGTTGTCTACATACCAAGCATATAGAGCCAAAATAAGAGCCATAGAAATGATTCAAGGTGCTCAAAGGGAGCAATATGCACATTTGAGAGAATATGCGGATGAACTTAGGAAATCAAATCCAAACTCTACGGTTATTATTAAGTGTGGTATGTCTGATGTTAGACCAGTATTTGAGAGAATATATGTATATTTGGAGGCTTGTAAGGCTGCATTTGCTAATACATGCAAGCCTTTAATTAGGTTGGATGCTTGTTTCTTGAAGGGAGAATATGACGGTCAATTAATAGCCGCAATAGGTAAAGATGAGAATAATCAAATGATTTCCATTGCATATGCAGTTGTTGAAGCAGAAACAAAAGACTCATGGCAATGGTTTCTGCATCTTTTACTGGAGGACCTCAACAATGTTCCGCATAAGCAATATGCATTCATTTCAGATCAGCAAAAGGTATGTGTTCTGAAGTTTATGTAATCGGTTTCTAAATTATGCAATATGTTTATGCAATCTGTTTCTGAATTATGCAATCTGTTTCTGAATTAAGCAATTTGTTCTATGTAATCTGTTTCTAAATAAGCTATCTGAATTATGAATTAAATAAGCTATATGTTTCTGAATTATGAATTAAATAAGCTATATGTTTATGAATTGATTTCAGGGATTGGTACCTGCCATTGCCAACATTGGGGCCCATGTGGAACACCGATTATGTGTTAAACACTTGTATGGGAATTGGAAAAAAAAAGTATCTCAGAGGACATATGAAAGAGCTTCTTTGGTTGGCAGCAAGAGCTATTGTGGTCTAGGATTGGGAGAAAGCAATGCAAAAAATTAAGGCAATCAATGAAGATGCTTGGAAAGACATGATGCAACTCCCACTATCTATGTGGACTAGGTCAGTATTTCGCACTGATACACAATGCGACCTCCAAGTAAACAACATGTGTGAGGCTTTCAACATGGTTGTATTGGAGTATAGAGATAGGCCTATCATAATATTACTTGAAGGTTTGAAACATTACATTACATTAAGGATTGTCAAACAAAAAGAACTCATGCTACGATATAGAGGCAATATATGTCCTCGGATTCAACAAATATTGGAAAAGGCAAAAAGAGCAGCTGGGGGTTGGTTCCCAACTTGGCATGGAGATGATGATTTTAACTTGTTTAGTGTCACAAATGGTGTAGATACTTATACGGTAAATCTACACACACAAACTTGTGCTTGTCATAAGTTTGATTTGACTGGTATTCCGTGTTGCCATGCTTTTGTTTGTATATGGCACAACAAAGCTGATCCAGAATCGTACGCTTCACTTTATTATAGGTATAAAACTTGATTTTAACTGCGTTATTGGTATTCTGCATTATTGATGTTCTGCTTGTTCAGTTCTGGTTCTGTTCAATTGATATTTTTGCTAGTTAAGTTCTGGTATTCTGCATTATACTATCCTGCTAGTTCAATTTTGGTTCTGGTTTCAATCATGATTTTGATTTTAACATGATGTTCATTTTGAAGCAATTTTGTTCTGGTTTTATTGTGCTAGTTTAATTTTGGTTCTGGTTTTAATTATGGTTCTGATTTTAACATGATTTTAACATGATGTTCATTAGATGGATGTTCTAATGTCATTTCATTAGATCGAATTTAACATTTCATTTCATTTCATGATTCTGATTTTAACATGATGTTCATTTTGAAGCAATTTTGTTCTGGTTTTATTGTGCTAGTTTAATTTTGGTTCTAGTTTTAATTATGGTTCTGATTTTAACATGATGTTCATTAGATCGACTTACAATAATACTAATTTCATTTCATCATAACAACCTTACAAATTTGATTATATTAAACAATTACATTACAATTTCAACCATAAACACCTTAAATTACATCATTACAAAACACCCTTAATCCAATCATTTTAATTACTTCAACATTACAATAACCAAAAGAACAATAATCAAAAGCCATGAAAGTGCCAGAAAGCCCCTCATTAGTTTCAACTTCAACTTCATTTCATCATCACAATTTTTTGTCACATTGTCTTTCTTCTTGAATTCATCAATCCTTTTCATCAAAGACATAATAACTTCTTCTGCATGTTCTGTCATTGGCTCATCAAACCAATCAAAAAAATTGCAAGATTTTTTACCCTGTAACTGAAACAACATAACAGCAAAACAAGAAGTACCCTGTAACTAAACAACATAACATCAAATTTTTATAATTTGTAAACAATATAAAAAAAAAATTCCAGAATTTTGACAAATAGTTTACCTTATAAAATCCACAACCATGAAACCTTCGACCTAGATTTTCAGCCGTCCAAGAAGTACACAAAGGAGATTCAAGTCCACACAAACATTCTCTTCTTCTAATTCTCAAATGAGAATTGTTGCTTGTAACTGAATATGGATGACAAGACATTCTTTTCCCCAAAATACACAACGAACAAACGAAACAGAGAAAAAAGAAGAAACAACGGAATACAAAGGACGAACACGAAGACGATGAAGAAGAAGAACCCAGATGAAAAGGAAAGATGACCAACAATGAAGAAGAAGACGAAATCGGAATCGGATGATGATGATGAAGAAAAGGGAAATGGTCGATTTTGTTGAAAAGGATTCACGATTTGGGGGTTTTGTTGAATTGATGTTGTTTTTTGATTTAGGGTTCAAGCTAGTTCATATGCTTCTGATTTTCATTTGCGTTCACGCTGCTTCAGATGTTTTTCATTTTGATCCATAATTTGTATTAAAATTGTCACAATTATAATAATGGTTTTTAAAAATATAAATGATATTTTTTAATCAGAAATAATATAATAATGAGTTTATTCCACATAAGCGTCTGTCACATCACCCTTTTATTGACACGTCATTAAAAAATGACAACTCATCATGATTTGGACTCAAATTCTATTTGGGAGACTAAAACTGGGGACAAACAAAATAGGGGGACTACTTTCGATTTTATCTATTATCCTGGCGACAAGTAGCATTAAGCCTTTTATTATTCTTTAGATTAATGATTGGGGAACACAACAAAACACCAAAGGAAAAATACAGACTACAAACTGTATATTATATTACAAAGGATTAAAACGAAATTTAATTTTATGAAACAAAATCTATATTGAAATTTTAAATCTTTTTGAAGAATATGTTTTATAAAAAAAAAAAAAATATTAGTTCTCAACTTACTTTAATGTCTCTATTTATGTATCATTTGATAGTATTGGCAAAGACATACTTGCTTTGGTTTGAATTAATTACTTTAAAAACAAACAATTTTGAGAGATGAAATTTAGTTGATTATCCGAAATTATTCCAATTATCAGTTGGGAAAAACCAGAGATAATTAGCGATAACTATCTCAATAATGCCTAATATTTTTTCCCCCCACTTGTGCAGATAAATGGTCAAACAGAAAATATAATTCCACATAACAAAAATAGTTGGCAAAAAATTAAATATGAGACAAATGCAATTTTTAACGTGGAAAACTTTCCTCAAATTGAGAGAATGAAAACTACGGGACCTAGTTCAGTAAAACTTCCACTATAATAATTAATGGGTACAGCAGAGTCTTCCTAATAACAATAAGGAACATCAATCAACAATAACAACCTTATAACAACCTTCTACTAAAGTGGGTATGCCAAAGTAATTCTTAATAAAACTACTCAAACTGTATATTAAAATAACAAACTCAGTGGTAGAAATAACATACTAAATTGGTAGATCAAACGGAGCAAGTTTGCTACACACCTGTTACCACCACCAGAACCAAACCCTTATTTTTTCTTCTCTGGCAGCCATTCTCTTTCGTTCTTCTAATTCTTATGATTTCTAAATCTCTTTTATTTCCTTCACGTAGGCCTAGCCCAATAATACCTTTTTTTTTCTTTTTTTTTTTTATTTCAATAATAATAATACTAATACTAATAAAACTAGTGGGTTCCACTTGGAGAGTGAACCCACCCAACATTTTCAACATTACATATCTTTTATACACAATTTTTCCCTTATATATTTATGGCAAGATTAAGAATTTATCAAAATCATTTTTCCTTATACGGCAAAATTAAGAGTTTATCAAAATCTTGTTAAAACTAAAGAAAATCATGGTAATTATGGATGGGATTAGGATAGACCGTCTAAGCATATGACCTGTTTTGGTGTGACCTATTTATGAAAAAGTTTAGACTGATCTATTTATTAAAAAGACTAGGCTCAAATTATTTTTAAAGTCTATTTATAAATATGTTAATCAGGATCTAGACGACCATATATTATATTTATATATTTATATATATATAATTTATATTATTTATATATATATTTATTATTGATTAGTAATTATTTGATATTTTTCATTTATAATATATTTATTTGTCTATGTTAAGCTATTATCAGTTGTAGTAGTTTCATATTTATATGTTTCTTCCTGTCTTTCTTATTTTCAAAATTCAATCGTTGATTATTTAATTATTCTATCCGTTTATGATCCGTTGTCGCGACCACGGACCAATACATATAATAAAAGAAATAAGGTAATAACTTGATCGTTTCGGAGGACTTTGATATAATAAATAATAATAAATATAATAATAATAATATAATACTAATTTAATAATAATTATACATAATAATAATAATAATATAATATAAAATAATAATAATAATAATAATAATAACCAAATTGAAAGTTGAAATTAAAATTTGGTTTTTTTAATTTTTGATTTAACAGATGAGCAAAACGATTAATCTACTTATTCAAGTTTCAAACCTATCACAGATTCTACCAACGAGTTTAATTTCTAATTCGTGGTTCTATTCTTATTTGACTAAAGAATTGATCAAACAAGCCTAATCAATCCTGTGTGAATTCGGTTTCTTTGATTGGATTAAACATCACAATCATCAAAGTATTACAATTAATGATCAAGCTTCGCAAAATTACAATTCAATTAAATTTGAAAACGAAAACAAATCATGTCAAATAAATTTAATCGATCCTATTGAAATTAAATTTAAGCAATCATAATATCAATATAATCTAATAAACAATAACAGAATCATGAATTCGAAATTGATAGTGTAACCTGAATCTCAAGGTGTTGATGAAACTCTGAACTCGTGGATTAATCTTATAAAACTAGCTTTCTATAAAATTAAAATAAAAACTATTTATTTCTTTTAGCAATCTGAATTCTAATATTTCCGTCTGTAGCAAAGAAACAAAACTCCCAATATATAATACTCGATATATGGCTTCAGGGTTTAGGGTTTAAAAACAAGTGACCCGCTATTTAAAATTATTACAAAAGTCTAGATTATGAAATCTGCAATTTAGGCCCAGTAAAGTTCGGCATTAGACTTTAATCCCAACACAAAAGTTGTATCTCTGATTTTTAGTTTTCCAACGCCTGTTTGTATGCACCAATCGGACATCTAGAGCTCAAGTTAAGGCTTACAAAGCGAGCAAGAGTCAAAATGTAAATAATAAAATGAAAATGCAAATAATAAAATTATAATTCAATTTCGACCCAAAGTTTAGAAACAAGTTAAAAATATTATTCTAAGCTATAAAGAGCTTTTAAAATACCAAACTAAAAAGTTAGAAACAAGTGCCCAAATGCTATGATCAAATACCCCCACACTTAAACTTTTGCACTCCGAGCAAAGCAATGCATGAGATTCCAAATATTCTTATGAATGCAAAGTGATGAGAGAAAAAAAAAAATCTAGCTTAAGGCAATTATGAATAATTTTTTTTTATCACAATCAAGGCAAACAAGAGGACAAGTTAACTAAAGAATGCATCATAAGTTATAGAGTCCTCCTAGGATATAAAATTCTCTTATAGTGTTTACACTCAAAATGTTTGGGCTACTGTTTACACTTAAAGCACATCATGAAAGCTAGCACTATCATAGACTTGACAGCATCATAATCTATATTTGAAAACACAATGCACATAATATCAAAGGTCTTTATTCAGGTCTGTAACGTGGCCAACGGTAAGGGTGAGATAATCCTAAGGAGACTAGGGGCTGAAAAGTCAAAGAGGATAAAAGGTAATGTTAGGAGAGAGAAAATCAGTAAGAAGTAACTCAACACAACATCATGACTTTTATTTCACAATCTCCTTTGTCACAACACAACATTTTTTCCTCATTTTTCATAAACCCTCAAATTTAAACAAACAAGCGGGGGGTTTGAGCACCCATAAACTTTTTTTCACATATTTCCACCGATACGCGCCAATTGAGATCCGTTGTCGCACAGGGTCAAATACAATTAATAAATGTAAATAGAGTAATAATCGAATGATTTCGCAAGGACTTCTGACATAATAATAATAACCGGAATTGAAGGTTGAAATAAAAGGATTTTTTTTTAGATTTTGATTTAACAGATGAGCAAAATGATTAATCCCACTTATTCGAGTTTCAAACCTATCACAAATTCTATCAATGAGTTTAATTTCTTAATTTGTGATTCTATTATTATTACTACAAATTAATCAAACAAGCGTAATCAATCCTATGTGTATTCGGTTTCTTGATTTGATTAAGCATCACAATCATCAAAATATTACAATTAAACGATCAAATGTCGTAAAATTATACAATCAATTAAATTAGAAACTGAAACCAAATTATGTTAAATAAATTTAATCAATTCCTATTGAAGTTCAATTTAAGCAATCAGAGTATCAATATAATCAAATAAACAAGAATATAATCATGAATAGAAGTTGACAGTGTAACCTAAATCTCAATGTGCTCATGAAACTCTGAACGTGGATTAATCTATAAAAATTAGCCCTTCCATGAAATTAAAATAAAAAATGTTTATTTCTTGTAGCAATCTGAATCCTAATATTTTCGTCCGTAGAAAAGAATATAAAACTGCCAATATTTAGTACACGATATTGGGTCTTAGGGTTTAGGGTTTAAAAACAAGTGATCCGCTATTTAAAATTATTACAAAAGTCCATACAACAATCTGCAATATCTAATTTAGGCTATAGTAAAGTTTGGTATATGGGATTTTATTCCAAAACAAAAGTTGTACCTCTGTTTTTAGCTTTCCACGTCTGCTCATATGCGCCAATCTGATATCCAGAGCTCAAGTTATGGCCTACAAGCAGCGAGAAAGAGTCAAAATACAAATAATAAAAATAAAAAATGCAAAATAATAAAAATTATAAATCAATTTTCGACCCAAAGTTTAGAACAAGTTAAAAATATTATTCTAAGCTATAAAGAGTTTTTTAAAATACCAAACTAAAAAAGTTGAAATATGTGCCAAATGCTATGATCAATATATAAGCAGCTTTATTTAAAAAATATAAAACTAATCTTAATACTATTTATTATATTACCTTTATATATATTATAGTATATTAAGCTCAGGGAAATAGTTCGACACAAAAAGTCCTATTGAATCAGTGCAAGACTCTTACGATTAGAGATAACATTCAAATATTTACTACATCAAGATTCTTATTTATTTTCCTTTTTTCTTGATATTCCTTTACTAAATTTAGCCTTTGTAAAATCTTTAAAAATCTTCTAGGAAAACTCCATAAAGTGTTTCAATTTTAGTGTTATAATGATAAAAATAAATCTTAAATCAAGCAACAGTATATATGAATTTGTAAAAAAAATAATTTAGAAAACAATTGCATAAAATAGGTGCAGTCCCTTTAGAAGTGTCAATAGTTTATAAATAATATTAATTATATTATCATTATAATATGTTCGTAGTTTGTTTGAAAGGATTTGTTCGAGAGTTTAATATAGGTGGTGTGTTTCAGGATTTTTTAAAAATATATTTGTTAGAAAAATCATTTTGTGTTTAATATAACTATATATACTATGTACAAAGTATTAATATGAAGAGATATCATGGTATAATTGTATGGAATGGATAGAGCAATCCATTGTAAACCCTGTATGCGAGTAAGAGCATCATGTAGCCTGATATGTGTATAGGAACTTTTTTATTATCTTATTTGGGCCTAATTTTTACTTTTATGTTATTTTCATGAGTACATCCACACCCGAATTATGAAAGTTGTGTACCTAAATCATTGATTTGTTCTGTGATAAAAGGAGACTATGACATAGATATTAAAAAAATCATATTCTCCACATTAAACTGTAAACAAACATGTTAAACACATTATTTTTTTAAACAAAATCATTTTTTATATATAGTAAATACCAAAACAGGAGTTTAAAAATCATTTTTTTTAAATCTCTTAAAGTAATCTCTAACATATTAAAATAAAAATCATTTTTGATTATATGTTCAGAAAAATACATTCCATACGTTATTACTGGTTATTATAAAGTTTTTTTGTACATTAATTTGTTGTGTTGTGGGTTATCGTCATGCAACAAGATAGATTACTACATTAAGACTGTTTTTCAACATACTTATACTAGTCTTACTGATTATTACTATCATGTTATGGGAGTGTTTTAGATTTTTGTTATTAAATATTAGTATATTTAATAATCTTCTTTTAATATTATTTTATTAAATAACATTTGATTTTTATGGATTATTATGGGAAAATTTATTATCTTATGTGTTTATTCTACTCTACGACGATGAATATATATCTAATATATTCTATATTGTTATCATTTTTATTTTGGTCCAGAAGAAATGTCTTCTTCTAAGCTAGAAAGAAGTGAACTAATTTCATCATATCAATTCATATTACTAATTAATGAGGATTCGTGCACTTTGTTTTACCTGATTTTTCTATTTATTTAGAGAGTGACATTGGATGTCTATAAATAGTCATACTTAAGTAGATAGTCTATAACACAGATACAGAATGAAAATGACATCGCTCTCAGAATATAGCAATTTGATCCAAAGAGTTGAGGAGAAGAGGTAGGGAAAAATACATAGTCAATCACTTGTTATGGAATAATTTTATGAAGTTATAAATCTATATCTAATAGTGTGAAGAAAGTTGTTTGCAAATACGGTCAACTTCAAGAAATGTCTACTGGCGGAACTAGATAGTTTAGCACTAGTCATTGTTAATCCACTGTTAGAAGTATTTAATGGTGTTAATTCATACCGTGATAAATTAGTAGTTTATCAACGTTTATGGTTTTTGTCATATGTTATTAGGGCTCACCTTTATTATTATGAGTTAACAGTGTTATCTAGTCACTTATATTTAAATGTAGGCGTAGGAGTCACCGACTGAAATTTGGTATTTAGCAGCAAGTTGGAAAGGTAAACAAATACTGATAAGGCTGATGAAGACGAAGATCATTTTATGAAAGAAAAGGGAGGTTAATGAAATAAAGATTCCACTGAGTGCTGGGGGGGGGGGGGAAGCTTTAATATGTTCGATGGTATTGCTATGTTTTTGGATCCCTGGTGCAAATTTCATATGGTGCGTATATGTTTTCCCCTCGATATTAAACTCAAAAAGTAGTTGTTGATGAGCCAATATAAAGAAGGTCATATTTCATCTGAAAGAATATATGATGAGTATGTATTTTTTTCTTCTCTTTGGAAGAGTCTTTGTTTCCAATTGTTAATTTGGATAGCAATAATTTATTCATCCTCCTAAAAAGATGCTGCCAGGTCACTGGATTTGACGATATTATGAGCTATTTTTTTCGCGTGAAAAATGAAACCGTAACCTCCAATAATTAGGAATTACAAGTTTATCTTTATGAATCGTGTATTTATGTTCCTAAGACTATATCTTTTTTTGTGCTTTAGACTGGTGCTGAGAAACAATAACATGAAATATAAGATTTTTCTAAGATGGTTGTTGATGTACTAGCTATTCCAATCTCAATTGTGGCATTCGAGTCCACATTTAGTGCATGAGATAGAGTTATTAATGAATTTCACTCTAAATTAAACGAAGAATCGGTTGAAGCTCTCAATTGTGGTGGGGATTGGTTTCTTCATAAGTTATAAATTTGAAGAAAAAAAAAAATCAAAGGTTAATATTTTCTATTTGATATGATATTTATCAACTGTTAGTATTTATTTATTTTTTTAAGAATTTGTTTCATTTATTTATTTAGTACTATTTGGATCGCAATGTCTAACATTATAGTGTATTTTTTCTTTTTGATTTTTGAAGGTTCGATAAACAAGAGATACAAATTACCTTGAAGATTTGATATCATTTTTTTTTTTCATTCCTTGAGTTTTGAATGTGTTTTGCTAGTGTAATTGTTGTGTGGAGTCATTTTGTTTTATTTGTAACTTTTTTGAAGAGACTTTAGAGTTTTGTTAATTATTAGATTCATTTTTTTTTCTTTTCTTGGAAAATTATTGCATTTGCAGACTTGTTACTTATTATTTTAATAGATTTTGATTATAATTTTATTAGTTTTCTTATATACAAATGTCTGATTTAGTCTATTTAAAAAATATATATTAAAATATAATATTTAATTATTTAAATATAAATAAAAATTTTAAAATAGATTTGAAATCGGTCGGACCAGACTTACCTATTGTCAACCCCTAACCTAATAGTAATCAATAAAAATATTTTAATTTGAAATAAAATCTTTTGAAGATTGCGATAGAAAATATTCCTTTCGTTTATATAATACCGTTATTATAATCGGTGCCAAAACGAAACACTATTAAAAACCAAATACAAGACCTTGTTGAATTGAATAGCTGCCATAGCCTTTGATATTCATTATTTTTCCTCTTTAATCAGTTCGGTTCATTCCATTTCCATACACCCAAATTAAAAAAACATCTTCATCGAATTAAGAAATCAAAATCAAAATCAATGGGAAATATATGCTCGAAGAAGCCAAAGGTAACCGATGTGGACCGTACAATTCTAGCACTCAAGACTCAAAGACGCAAACTTGTCCGATATCAACAAAAGCTTGATGCTGTTATTGAAGCGGAAGACGAAGCTGCACGATTCTTGATTTCGTGTAAAGAACAAAATAGGGCCTTAATCGCATTAAAGAAAAAAAATTAAACTTGAAGAATTGTTGAAGCAAGTTGACGCCTTGATTATAATTGTTGAGCAACAATTAAATGATATTGAACTTGCAAGAAAGAAAAAGGGCTGTGTGTTTGAAAGTTGAATTGAAGGGCTTGTTATCAAACATAGAAGACTAAAGAGACTAATTAGGTAATATGGTCTTGTAATTAGTAATGTTGTTCTGTTTTAGCTAGTCTCTTGGTAGTTAGTTACTTATGTTACTTGTAGTTCACTAAGTGACTATATATGCATGTAACCTTCCTTTCTAAGAATTCAATGAATCTTGATGCGTATATAATATAATTCCTTCAACAATATCTATTCAATTTACTAAATCATTTCCTTCAATTTTCTCTTCCTTAATTTCTTATTTCTTTCTCATATGGATTTAAAATTACGGTTATTGCATTTGTTGTGATGATAGCGTATTATGATCACTACAACGTGAATTATAAATTTCATACGGATTAAACGACAATTATTATGGTTGATTAATAGATATTGCATTTTGTTGAAGATGCGTATTTCGATCACTACTGCGTAAGTTATAATTTAGTCATCTCGTTGCAAACTTTATAGTTATTATACTTCTAAAGTAGATCGGAAAAGCTTCGTTAGAATATTTTAAGAAAAAAATTAAATCTAACTTATATAGTAGTATTTTTTTGTCACATAACATAAAAAATTATCTCCTACAAGTATATGATAATATATTTATGAAAAATGGAAGAAAAAAGAATAAAGATAAATATTTAGAGACTTCTAAGAGAAGCTTTCCGTAAGAGCATCCCCAATTGGGGTTGCTTTAGTTAATATAGACTCATCTTACTAATCATTCTATTGAAGGGGGAAAAATGTGAAAAGTTAGACATCAATGCTTGTAGAACACCCTGTTGGTATCAGTGACCTCGAAATACAGAAAATATCAGTTTTTGTTACCAAATTAATCAGTATCAAGTGCACAGCGGAAATTAAATTTTGAGTCATGCAAAGTAACAATATAGAAAATT
>PGWS01030073.1:0-14586 GCA_002896235.1 Cicer reticulatum | reverse complement strand
TTCTAAATATATTTTATTTTAAGTATTTACTTTATAAATAATTATCTTGAGATAGTGGTAATATTGTGTTTGATTTCTTTATTTTATATACTATGTTATGATGTTGTGATTAATATATATATATTTAGTAGATTTGTAATTTAATATAAAGTGTTGATTTATATTTATTTATTTATATATTTGATATTCTCTATTATGATATATTTTAATGTGAGTTAATTAAAAAAATAGTATCATTAGGGTGAATTTTTGGAATATGAAGGTTTTGATTATTAATTATATTTAAATGATTATTACTATATTTATAAAATATTAGCAATATTAGTAATTAAATTATGTAAAAAAAATAAAACATTAGTTTATAATTATTGGTTTTATTAAAAATAAATAAAGGGACCAATGAGTTTCAATCTCATGTGTGTAACTCCTACTAGTGATGTGTTAAGTAAAATAAAATCATGCACAACAAAAATAATGGGGAATTGAGATTAGGATCTGCACTACTATTTGATAACCAAAATAGAAGAAACACACAGCAGACCATACACTATCGTTGACACCTGTGTGACTCGGTTGAATAACTGATGATCCAGAAAACTTTCCCCATTTTCGCCCAAATTGAGTATGTTATTTCATTTATTTAACTAGTCCATTAAACATAATTTTCCAGAATTTAAAAACCCCAATTTCTCTCTAAAATACCCGACTTCTCCGTTTGTAGAATTCGTTATTTTGCACCGTTCTCCTTCACACCGTAAGTCCGATTTGAGTGAAACCAACGCCAAAACAACCGTGTGAAAAGTGGCTATATTATCCACTAATTGGATTTCTGATTTATGGTAATTTTTCCTTGACCGAATTTCGAAGTTAGTTTTAGAGTATTTTCTCATATTTTTATTTTAACGTTTACCCATAAATTGTCGAGTTAGATCGATTGATGGACAAAGAGTCAATGAAAAAAGGCTGTTTGCTCGTGGAATCCTATTCGTGTGTGAAAGCGTCGAAATAAGGTAAGGGGTGAAGAGAGCGTTTGAATTCATGAGTGTAATATATTGTGAGATGAACGGGAAAACCGTATTTCCCAACGATTCATTTGGGGCTCGCTACGTATGGCAGTAGCCCTTTGAGGGATAAATTAATTAATGTGAAAAATGGAAATTGTGAGATTAAAATATAGAATAGAAATATTGTAGGGTGTTCATTGATTTAATTTATTTGAATGTGTGATATTGATATTATTGTGATATTGGGTGTCGAATTAAATTTATATATGTGTGATTAGATGAGTTTATGTGATGTGATAACAAAAGATGATTGTGTGTGATAGTTTTATGTAATGATGATGATGTACGATTAATAATTGTGACGTTATAAATTTGTGATAATGTTTGATTGATGATAGTGATGCTATAAATTTGTGATGAGTTTATGTGATGATGATGATAGTGATGTTCTAAACCGTGATGAGAATATTGAAATTAACCCCATAGTTGATAAAATAATGGTGATTTCAATTTGTGTTTGAGATGACGGTTTTAATGGAGTATCATATACCAACGAGGGGAGAAAATAAATATTGTGAATTTGTGAAGTTGAGATTATTTTGTCATCATATAGGTAGGGCCTGACAGCCTAGTGATTCCGGGGAAGTACAACTGAATGACCTGATCGTGGCATTCTGCTGTCGAGCCTTAAGGCAGATTGTTAGACCTTGGAGGTATTCGGGTGGGGAATTCCTAGGTGACTTGGAGGTAGCACTCCAAATGTCGGGAGCTACCACCCAACACACGTTTACCTCGACTGTCATGTACATGTGTCTCGGGTTGAGTTGAGGGGATCTATGAGGACATGGCCAATTTGAATTGTCTGTCCACCGGGATGGTGGCATAGTATCAAGCCTCCTAACCAAGTACTTCAGAGTTAGAATGGTACCACATTGTGAAGTAGAGTCTCAGCTCATGCATATCATTGCATTTCCTTGTGATTGTTTTGTTGTGATTAATATGTATTATGTGTGATAATAATTTATGCGATGATTTGATGTTACAATGAAGTGTATGGATTTTCTTTGATTTTGACTATATAATGTGATGTTTTTCCTTGAAGAATGTTTGTGTAATGATACAGTTTATTGATGATTAATTGCGTGTTCCTCTTATTGTATTATACTATGAACATGATTTCAAAACTCACCTCATTCATTGTTGGTGTTTGACTGGCTTGGCTATGCGTTTGCAAAATCGCAGTTATTACAGGTTAAGGAGTCTCGAAGTTCAAGTTTGGGAGAAACCCCGCTCTGATAGGTGATACCGGGAATTAAGAGTTGTAATGTGTATTTTACTTATGTTATTACAAATGACTTTTTATATGAAAACTTAGTACGAGTAAGTCTTGGGAATTAAATCAAGAAATTCTAGTTAAATCAAGTTCATTGATATTGTACTATTTTAATTGAGGAACAAAGTTGAATTGTTACATGTGTATTTAGAGAAACGTGATATCCTAAATTAGATATTAAAGTTTTTTTCTCTTTAACAGATTTTTTTTATCCGCTGCAAGTTTTCTTCAAATAATTTAGTATATATTATTATAAATGTTATTTTGGGGGGTTTAGAGTGTCACATTTGAAATCTGATGCGGAACCCGAAACATAGTTATAAATTTTGGAGAAGAATGCGATAAGGGCTCCGGGTCCTCGATTCTAATTTTTGAACAAGACTATGGCTAGTGTTTGAAATCTGACGCCGAACCTGAAAGACAATTATAAATTTAGAAGAAGAATGCTGTAAGGGTCATCCCGATCCTCGATTTCATTTGCACTTTTTGGGCAATTTTTTGACCACCCAACAACAATGATCCGAAGTTCGTATTTTCGACCAAAGATGGCTCGTGTTTAAAATCTGGCGTGGAGCCCGAAAAACAGTTACAAATTTTTGAGAAGAATGCTATAAGGGACTCATGGTCCTTGATTTCATCTGGACTTTTTCTGGCAAATTTCGTTCCACCCGACTAAAGTGGACCGAAATTCGTATCTTCAAACAAACGATGGTTAGAGTTTGAAACCTGGCGCGAAAACCCGAAACACAATTATAAATTTTTGAGAAGAATGCTAGAAGAGTCTCTTGGTCCTCGATTTCATCTGGATTTTTTTTGACGATTTTCGTACCACTCGACTAAAATGGACCAAAATCTGTATTTTCGAACAAAACGATGGTTTTGTGTTTGGAATCTGACACGGAACTCGAAACACAGTTATAAATTTTAGAGAAGAATGCTATAAGGGTCTCTCATACACATGATAAAAAAATGGACCGAAATTCGTATTTTCGAACAAGCAATGGATAGTGTTTGAAATCTGACGCGGAACCCCAGTCACATTTATAAATTTAGGAGAAGAATGCTATAAGAGTCTCCAGGTCCTCGATTTCATCTAGACTTTTCGGGGGTATTTTCGTACAAGACGATGGCTAGTGTTTGAAATATGGCGCATAACCCGAAACAATGTTATAAATTTTTGGGAAGAATGATATTATTGTCTCGCGGTCCTCGATTTCATTTGGACTTTTCGGACGATTTTCGTACCCTCGTCAAAAATGGATCAACATCTGTATTTTCGGACCAGACGATGTCTAGTGTTTGAAATCTGGTGCGGAACCTAAAACATAGTTATAATTTTAGAGAAGAATGCTATAAGGGTTTCTAGGTCATCGATTTCATCGGGACTTTTCGAGTGATTTTCGTACCACCTGACTAAAATGGACTGAAATTTGTATTCTCAAACAAGACAATGGCTAGTGTTTGAAATCTGATGCGGAACCCCAAAGAAAATTATAAATTTAGAAGAAGAATAATATAAGGGACTCTCGGTCCTCGATTTCATTTGGACTTTTCGGGCGATTTTCGTACGACTCGAAAAAAAGGGCCAAAATCAGTATTTTTCAGACCAGATGATGGGTAGTGTTTGAGATCTGGCTAGTGTTTTCGAACAAAATGGCTAGTGTTTGAAATCTGGCATTCGACCCGAAACAAAGTTATAAATTATGGGAGAAGAATACTATAATGGTCTCCCGGTCGTTGATTTCATTGGACTTTTCGAGCGACTTTCGTACCCCTCGAAAAAAAATGGACCAACATCTGTATTTTCGAACGTGACGATGGCTAATGTTTGAAATCTGGTGCAAAACCTGAAACCTAGTTATAAAGTTTACTGAATATCATTTAATAAAATAGAGTTGTCAAATAAATATGTAATTATTAGTTTATTTGACTCTAATTTATTATTTATTTTTATTATCTTCGTTTTATAGTTTTACTTCATAACAAAGATAATAATAACATATAATAAAATAGAGTTCTCAAATGAAGTAATAATTACATAGTTCTTTTACAACTCAATTTTGTTATATGTTATTATTATTTTCGTTATTTAGTATAACTACAAAACGAATATACTAATAACATATAATAAAATAGAGTTGTCATACAAATATGTAATTATTACTTTATTTGACAACTCTATTTTATTATATGATACTATTATCTTCGTCATGTAGTTGTACTTTATAACAAAGAAAATAGAAACATACAATAAAATAGAGTTGTCAAATAAATATGTAATTATTTGTTTTTTTGACAACTCAATTTTGTTCTACGTAATTATTATCACCGTTTTATAGTTCTACGTCATAACTAACATAATAATAACATATAATGAAAAAGAGTTGTTAAACAAATAAGTTATAATGAAGTAAACAATAACATATAACAAAATAGATTTGTCAAATAAAGTATTAATTACATTTTTATTTGGCAACTCAATTTTCATATATGTTTTTATTATTTTCGTTTTGTAATTGTACTAAATAACGAAAATAATAATAACATATAAAAAAATCGAGTTGTAAATTATATACAAAACGAAGATAATAATAATATATAATAAAATAGTGTTGTCAAATAAATATTTAAGTATTACATTATTTGACAACTCTATTTTATTTAATGTTATTATTATCTTCGTTATATGGTTTTATTTCATAACACATATAATAATAACATATAATAAAATAGAGTTGACAAATAAAATAATAATTACTTATTTATTTTACAACTCAATTTTGTTATATGTTATTATTATCTTCGTTATGAAGTAAAATTATAAAACGAAGATAATAATAACATATAATAAAATAGAGTTGTCAAATAAATATATAACTATTAATTTATTTGATAATTCTATTTTTTTCATATGTTATTATTATCTTCCTTTTAAAGTATGATTGCATAACGAAGATAGTAATAACATATAATCAAATAGAGTTGTCAAATAAATATGTAATTGTTACTTTATTTAACAACTCTATTTAATTATATGTTAGTATTGTCTTTGTTATGAAGTACAACTATATAATAAAAATAATAATAATAACATAAAATAAATAGAGTTGTCAAATAAAGTAATAAGTACATATTTATTTGATAAACTCAATTTTATTATATGTTATTATTATCTTCTTTATTTAGTAAAACAATAAAACGAAGATAAAGTAATAATAATTTATTTATTAGACAACTCTATTTTATTAAATATTATTATTATCTTCGTTTTGTAATTGAACTCAATGACTGAGAGACTCTTATAGCATTCTTCTCTAAAATATATAACTATGACTCAGGTTCCGTGCCAGATTTCAAACATTAGCCATCGTCTGGTCCGAAAATACAGATGTTGGTCCATTTTTGTTGAGGGGTATGAAAATCGTCCGAAAAGTCCAAATAAAATCGAGGACCGTTAGACCATTATAGCATTCTTCCCCAAAATTTATAACTTTGTTTCGGGTTCCGCGCCATATTTCAAACACTAGCCATCGTCTTGTACAAAAATACCCCGGAAAGTCTAGATGAAATCGAGGACCAGGAGACTCTTATAGCATTCTTCTCCTAAATTTGTAAATGTGATTCGGGTTCCGCCTCAGATTTCAAACACTATCCATTGCTTGTTCGAAAATACAAATTTATGTCCATTTTATTTTCTTCATGTGTACGAGAGACCCTTATTGCATTCATATCCAAAACTTATAACTGTGTTTCGGGTTCCGTGTCAGATTCCAAACCCAAACCAACGTTTTGTTCGAAAATACAAATTTTGGTCCATTTTTATCGAGTGGTACGAAAATAGTCTAAAAAAATCCATATGAAATCGGGGACCAGGTGACTTTTATAGCATTCTCCTCCAAAATTCATAATTGTGTTTCAGGTGGTACGAAAATCGCCGGAAAAGTCCAGATGAAATCGAGGACCAAGAGACCCTTATAGCATTCTTCTCCAAAATTTATAAATATTTTTTGGGCTCCCGCGCCAGATTTTAAACATTAAGCCATCGTCTAGTCCGAAAATACAAATTTTGGTTCATTTTTGTTGGGTGTCATGAAAATGGCCCAAAAAAGTCCAAATGAAATCGACGATCGGGAGACCCATATATCATGCTTCTTCTAAATTTATAACTGTGTTTCAGGTTCCACGTCATATTTGAAACACAAGCCATAGTGTGGTTCGAAAATACGAATTTAGATCCATTTTAATTAGGTTGTATAAAAATCGCCCGAAAAGTCCAAATGAAATCGAGGACTGGGAGACCCTTATAGCATTCTTTTCCATAATTTATAACTGTGTTTCGGGTTCCGTGCCAGATTTCAAACACTAACCATTGTTTTGTTCGAAAATACGAATTTCGGTCAATTTTAGTCGGGTGGTACGAAAATCGACCGAAAAGTCCAGATAAAATCGAGGACTAGGACACCCTTATATCATTCTTCTCCAAAATTTATAATTGTGTTTCAGGTTCCGCGTCAATATTCAAACACAAGCAATCGCCTGGTCCGAAAATACAGATTTTGGCATATTTTTGTCGATGGGTACAAAAATCGACCGAAAAGTCCAGATGAAATCGAGGACCGGGAGACCCTTATAGCATTCTTCTCCAAAATTTAAAACTGTGTTTCGTTTTCTGCGTCAAAATTCAAGCACTAGCCATCGTCTTGTTCGAATATACTGAATTCAGTCCATTTTGGTCTGGTGGTACGAAAATCGCCCGAAATATCTAGATCAAATTGAGGACCCGGAGACCCTAATAGCATTCTTCTCCAAAATTTATAAATGTGTTCCGGGTTCCGCGTCAGATTTCAAACACTAGCCATTGTTTTCTCCGAAAATAACGATTTCGGTCCATTTTGGTCGGGTGGAACGAAAATCGCCCGAAAAGTCCAGATGAAATCGAGGACAAGGAGACCCTTATAGCATTCTTCTCAAAAGTTTATAACTCATTTTCGGGCCCCGCGCCCAATTTTAAACACTAGCCATCGTCTGGTCCAAAAATACGGATTTCAGTCCATTTTTGTCAGGTTGTACGAACATCCTGCGAAAAGTCCAGATGAAATCGAGGACCGGGAGACCCTTCCAACATTCTTCTCCTAAATTTATCACAGTGTTTCGGATTCTGCATCAGATTTCAAGCACTAGCCATCATCTAGTCTGAATAATATATTTCGGTCCACTTTATTCGAGGGAGAAGAAAATCGCCCGAAAAGTCCAGATGAAATCGAGGACTTGGAGACTCTGATAGTATTCTTCTTCTAAATTTAAAACTGTGTTTCGGGTTTCGTGTCATATTTCAAAAACTAGCCATCGTCTTGTACAAAAATACGGATTTAGGTCCATTCTAATCGGGTAGTACGAAAATCGCCCGAAAAGTCCAGATGAAATCGAGGACAGACTGACCCTTATAGCATTCTTCTTCTAAATTTATAACAGTGTTTCGGGTTCCACGTCAGATTTCAAACACTAACAATCGTCTTGATTGAAAATACGGATTTCGGTCCATTTTTGTCGGGTGGTACGAAAATCGCCCGAAAAGCCCTGATGAAATCGAGGACCGGGAGACCTTTATAGCATTCTTCTCCTAAATAAATAACTGAGTTTCGGGTTCCGCGTCAAATTTCAAACACTAGCAATCATCTTGTTCGAAAATACAGAGTTCGGTCCATTTCTTGTATGGTGGTACGAAAATCACCCAAAAGTCCAGATGCAACCGAGGACCAGGAGACTTTGAAATCATTCTTCTCCAAAATTTATGACAAGTTTTTAGGTTCTGTGCAAGATTTCAAACACTTGCCATCGTCTGGTCTGAAAATATAGATTTCGGTCCTTTTTTGTCGAGGGTTAAGAAAATCGCTTGAAAAGTACAGATGAAATCGAGGACCGAGAGACCCTTATAGCATTTTTTTCCTAAATTGATAACTGTGTACCGAGTTCCGTGTTGGATTTCAAACACTAGCCATTGTTTTGTTAAATAATACGAATTTCTGTCCATTTCAGTCAGGTGGTACGAAAATGATCCGAAAATACCAGATAAAATCGAGGACCGGGAGACCCTTATAGCATTCTTCTCCTAAATATATAACAATGTTTTGAAAATATAGATTTCAGACCATTTTTGTCGAGTTACGAAAATCGCCTGAAAAGTCCAGATGAAATCGACGACCGAGAGACCGTTATAGCATTCTTCTCCAAAATTTGTAACTGAGTTTCAGGTTCCGAGTCAAATTTACAAACACTAGCCCTCGTCTGTTTCGGAAATACTGATTTCGGTCCATTTTTGTCGAGTGTTACGAATATCGCCCGAAAAGTCCAGATGAAATCGAGGACTGGGAAACCCTTATAGCATTCTTATCCAAAATTTATAACTATGTTTCGGGTTCCGCAACAGATTTAAAACACTAGCTACCGTTTAGTTCGAAAATACAGATTTTGGTTCATTTTAATCGAGGGGTACGAAAATTGCCCGAAAAGTCCAGATGAAAACGAGGAGGAGAAGATTCTTGTAGCATTCTTCTCCTAAATTTATAATTGAGTTTCGGGTTCTACGTCAGATTTTCAAACACTAGCCATTATCTGGTCCGAAAATACGAATTTCGGTCCATAGTTGTCGGGTGGTAGGAAAATCGCCTAAAAAGTCCAGAGGAAATCGAGGACTGGGTGACCCTTAAAGCATTCTTCTCCAAAATTAATAAATGTGTTTCGGGTTCCACGTCAAATTTCAAACACTAGCCCTCGTCTGGTCTGAAAATATAGATTTCGGTCCATTTTTGTTAGGTGGTACGAAAATCGCCCGAAAAGTACAGATGAAATCGAGCACAAGAAGACTCTTATAGCATTCTTCTCCTAAATTTATAAATGTATATCGGGTTCCGCCTCAGATTTCAAACACTAGCCATCGTCTTGTTGGAAATTACGGATTTCCGTCCATTTTTTTCAGGGTGTACAAAAATCACCCGAAAAGTCGAGATGAAATCGAGGATCGGGTGACCCTTATAGCATTCTTCTCCTAAATATATAACAATGTTTCTCATTTCGGGTCAGATTTCAAAAACTAGCCATCGTTTGTTCTGAAAATACAGATTTTGGTCCATTTTTGTCGAGGGGTACGAAAATTGCCCGAAAAGTCTAGATGAAATCGATGACCGAGAGACCCTTATAACATTCTTCATCTGAATTTCTAACTGTGTATCGGTTTCCGCGTCAGAACAGAAAACAAGCCTTTGTCTTGTTCGAAAATACGGATTTTGGTCTATTTTAGTCGGGTGGTATGAAATCGCCTGAAAAGTCAAAATAAAATCGAGGACCGAGAGACCCTTATAGTATTCTTCTTCTAAATTTATAACTGTGTCTCGGGTTCCCGCGTCATATTTCAAACACTAACAATAGTCTTTTTCAAAATACGGATTTCGGTCCATTTTAGTTGGATCGTATGAAAATCGCTTGAAAAGTCCAGATTAAATCGACGACCGGCAAACCCTTGTAGCATTCTTCTCCAAAATTTATAATTGTGTTTCGAGTTTCGCGCCAGATTTGAAATACTAGTCATCGTCTGGTCCTACAATACGAATTTCGGTCCATTTTTGTCGAGGGGTACGAAAAGACCCAATGAAATCGAGGACCAGGATACCCTTATATCATTCTTCTTCCTAAATTTATAACTGAGTTTCGGGTTCCGCCTCATATTTCAAACACTAGCAATTGTCTGGTTCGAAAATACGAATTTCGGATTATTTTTTTCAGGTGGTACAAAAATCGCCCGAAAATCCTAGATGAAATCAAGGCCCGGGAGACTCTTATAGCATTCTTCTTCTAAATTTATAACTGAGTTTCGGGTTCCGCGTAAGATTTCAAAAACTAACAATCATCTTGTTTGAAAATACGGATTTCGGTCCATTTTTTGTCGGGTGGTATGAAAATCAACCGAAAAGTCCAGATGAAATCGAGGACTGGGAGACCCTGATAGCATTCTTCTCCAAAATTTATTACTTATTTTTTGGTTCTGCGCCAGCTTCAAAACACTTGCCATCATCTGGTCCGTAAATATAGATTTCGGTCCTTTTTTGTCGAGTGGTAAGAAAATCGCTTGAAAAGTCTAGATGAAATCGAGGACCGAGAGACCCATATAGCATTGTTCTCCTAAATTTATAATTGTGTTCCGAGTTCCATGTCGGAGTTCAAACACTAGCCATTGTTTCGTTCAAAAATACGAATTTCGGTCCATTTTAGTCAGGTGGTACGAAAATTCCAGATGAAATCGAGGACCGGGAGACCCTTATAGAATTCATCTCCTAAATACATAATAGTGTTTTTGATTCCGAGTCAGATTTCAAACACTAGCCATCGTTTGGTCCGAAAATATAGATTTTGGTCCATTTTTTTCGAGGGGTATGAAAATCGCCCGAAAAGTCAAGATGAAATCGACGACCGAGAGACCGTTATAACATTCTTCTTCTAAATTTATTACTGTATTTCGGGTTCCATGTCAATTTTCAAGCACTAGCCATCGTCTGGTCCGAAAATACGGATTTCAATCTATTTTGGTCTAGTGGTATGAAAATCGCCCGAAACGTCCAGATGAAATCGAGGACTGGGAGACCATTATAGCATTCTTCTCAAAAATTTATAACTTTGTTTCAGGTTCCGCGTCAAATTACAAAACACTAGCCCTCGTCTGTTCCAGAAATACTGATTTCGGTCCATTTTTGTCGGGTGGTATGAATATCGCCTGAAAAGTCTAGATGAAATCGAGGACGAGGAAACCCTTATAGCATTCTTCTCCAAAATTTATAACTTTGTTTCGGATTCCGCAGCAGATTTCAAACACTAGCTATCTTCTTGTTCGAAAATACAGATTTTGGTCCATTTTTGTTGTGGGGTACGAAAATTTCCCGAAAAGTCCAGATGTAATCGAGGAGAAGAAGATTCTTGTAGCATTCTTCTCCCTAAATTTATAACTGAGTTTCGGGTTCTGCGTCAGATTTTCAAACACTAGCCATCGTTTGGTCCGAAAATACGAATTTCGGTCCATATTTGTCGGGTGGGACGAAAATCGCCTAAAAACTCCAGATGAAATCGAGGATTGGGAGACCCTTAAAGCATTCTTCTCCAAAATATATAATTGTGTTTCAGGTTCTGCTACAAATTTTCAAACACTAGCCCTTGTCTGGTGCGAAAATACGGATTTCGGTCCATTTTTCTTAGGTGGTACGGAAATCGCACGAAAAGTCCAGATGAAACCGAGGACTAGAAGACTCTTATCGCATTCTTCCCCTAAAGTTATAAATGTATATCGGGTTGCACGTCAGATTTCAAACACTAGCCATCGTCTTGTTGGAAATTACAAATTTCCGCCCATTTTTGCCGGGGTGTACGAAAATCACCCGAAAAGTCGAGATGAAATCGAGAATCAGGTGTCCCTCACTACGCAAAAAAATAGGATTTTAGAGGGCTTATTTTAAGCAATTTACAGCGCTTTTTGAAAAAAAAAAAGTGTTGTAGAATCGAGTGTTGTGAAAAGATACAACAACGCTTTTTTAAAATCAAAAAGCGCTATAAAACATGTAGATATATTGTGCGCTTGTTATGCACATTTTACAGTGCTTATTTAAAAAGCGTTGTAAACGGTGCACCCAATATATGCATTATTATGCACCTTTTACAACGCTTATTGAAAAGAGCGCTGTAAAAGGTGGCAATATAATGCATATAACGGGTCCACCTTTTACAGAGCTTATCTAAAAAGCGCTGTAAAATGTGCACCCAATATATGCATTATATTGCCACATTTTACAGCGCTTATTTGAAAAAGCGTTGTAAAAGGTAACCATTTACAGCACATTTTCAAAAAAGCGCTGTAAAAGGTGCAATTTTTTTTATTTAAAAACATTATAAATTAAATTTGTGAAAAGCGTTTTTTGGTTTTTTATGGCATTTGTTTAGAAAGCGCTCGCTGTCTTTTAAATTTTTTTCCAAAATTATTTTCATCCAAAATCAGTTCACACAACAACATAGAATACAATATAATGCATATACTCAGTGCTATATACTCAGTGCAATATAATGCATATACAAAAATAGAACTATATAACTTAACTACATATACATATTAGATATTTGTACAACAGCACATATTCATATACATATTCAGAAACATATATAACTTAACTACATATACATATTAGATATTTGTACAACAAACACATATTCAGATATTGTGCCCTATTTATATACATATAACTAACTTATCCTACACAGAACATAACTAGCTACCATATATTCATTTCCCTTGCAGCTATTTCCAGAAAATCAAATAATTTTCATTTCAAGCACATACTGACACCAGTCTTCCTTTAATTCAACTACATCTTTATCAGAGTATGTTGGACAGGAATTGTCAAAGTACTGTGCAATATAAAAATTGAACATAAATAAGTTAGAATCAAATATATATAGATAATTTATATATGAAAATCAAATAATGAAAAATATCGTAGCGTTTCTGGATAATAGTTTGATTCATATCAACAATCTCCTTCATGAACCGCAATACATAGTACCCACAGTCGATATTGTTAGTTTGACAAGGGCACTATAAAATAAAACATATAAGTCAATAAAATATATTTCAAATGAAAATTTAAATGAAAATTTAAGGCATATATTTCAAACCTTTATTGGAATCCATGTGATGTTATTAGACTTTTGCTTCGACACTGTAGCACCTCTTTGAGCTCGAAAAACTTGTAAAGCACTATCGAATAAATAAATTTGATTATTATAGCATTAACAAACACATTTATATATATATATATATATATATATATATATATGTAAGAAATAAATGAATATTACTTATGTGTTGAACATAGTCTTTATATCGGAGTGATTGTTGTAATTGCCATGCAAGGGATCCAAATAGTATATAACTTCAGAGGTCGCATTGATTGCAAATAGCACCCAATGTGCCCTACAACAACAAAAATTTGGTTGGCAATTTTGTTTACAGAACTAATAAATTAAGATCTCATAAATTAAAAAAAGATATAAAAAATAATATATAATTACGAACCCTGAATTATATGGTGCAAAGAACAATTTATCCTTCTCTATATTTCCTAATAACATATCTACAATGCAATTCTTTACATTAACTGGATCGAGTTACACATCGAAAGCTTATGCGGAGACAAGAATGAATATCTATTTGACAATTTGCGCGTGCACACAACCTTCTCATACAAAAACCTTCAATGAAAATTTCAAAACTAGAGTAATTACCAATAAATTTAATTAATTACCAATAAATTGCAATTAAAAGTATTTTTTACCTTATGTACAAGCTGATAACAGTAGCACTCAGCTCCTTATGGTTGAGAAGTTCGTAAATGTGCTCCTTTTCGAGAAAGTCTTCATACTCATCTCCGAATATAGCTTTATTCATGGGTTTTGATGCGTGAATCGACGTTGTTGCCATATTCCTTTTTACTTGGATGTCAAGACACGCCCCGTATTTAGCAAGGCATGGCTGACTTATTTTAGGAGTAGCAGCGACTGATTTTCCCTGATCCAGTTTTTAGCTACAACTTTGCAGCTTATTACCCTCTAGCTTTTGAAGTTTTGCCAGCTTTATAACCCTCCAATTTTTGAGGTTTGCCGGCTTTATTTTTGCTGTGTGGGTGGTTATTTGATTGAATATGAAAAAAATGAGATTAAATGTTAGTTTATTGAATCTAAAAAAATGACAAACCTTACAGAATAAATGTGACAAACCTTTCCGGGCGATGTAAATTGACTCGTTTATGGGAATCTTTTTATCATTCCCTTTAGGCTTTTGCATAATCTAAATATAAATGTGAAATTAAAGTTAGGAGCAGAAAAAAATCAGTAATTAAATATACATATCAATTAAACATACATTTCAATTAATTAAATATACCTTATCAAAGGCAACAAGATATGTGGGTCATGCCACGTAACTACCAATTGCTTCGCTCAAAAACTTCATATCTACGTCGTTGTCCGTATAGGCAACGGTGCATTTGGTTCAAAGCAACAATTGGTGATACTTTGACATGGCCTGTAGGGATCCGTGTGTTGTGCAATACTTCTCCCAAAGTATTGTACAATGTTCCTTTTCCGACCTTCCCATGAGTAGGGAGGATAAGTACAACACGCAAGCAGTGACACCCTAAATGAATGGTTAAAACATAA
>PGWS01030070.1:0-10555 GCA_002896235.1 Cicer reticulatum | reverse complement strand
ACTACCGCTTCAAATTAATTTAATTAAAAAATTTATGGCCAATTAAAAAATTAATGGCCAAATAAAATATACAATACACCAGACTACTTGACAGTTTTTTGAAGGTAAGTGTTTTTTAAACAGCTCAAATAATTTAATTAAAAAATTTATGGCACATTAAAGACTACTTGACAGTTTTTTGAAGTAAGTGTTGTTTAAACACTACTTTATCAACTACCGCTTCATTAATTTAATTAAAAAAATTTATGGCCAATTAAAAAATTAAAAATAAAATACAATACACCACGACACGACAGTTTTTGAAGTAAGTGGTGTTAAACACTACTTTATCAACTAAATTTAAATTTAATTAAAAAATTTATGGCCAATTAAAAAATTAAAAGTAAAATACAATACACCACGATTACTTACAGTTTCTGAAGATAAGTGTTGTTTAAACACTACTTTATCAACTACTCCGCTTCAAAATAATAAAAAATTATGCCATTAAAATTACAATAAAATTACACCACGGATTACTTTATTTTATAAGTATTGTTTAAACACGACTATGCTTATCGCTTCAACTTATCTTTTTATTTTATGAATTTTTTTAGCGTCTTCAGACTTTCTTTCTTAATTCGTACCGTTCTATCCTCAATAATCTCTCATTTTTTGTGTCTCCTTTAATAAATATCATTCATATTATCTCATCTATACACAATTTTCTCTTAATTTTTTCTATTTCAAAGATTTCGTTATTTATTTTTGTGTGTTTATCGTTCTTCGATGTCTCAACAAAAATCAGATTTTGTTGCTTCAATTTCTCCAAAAAAGGGAGTCATGGAATTTGGTTGTTAGAGTTGTGCGATTATGGTTTCTGTCCTGATCTCAATGTCAAACATAAATTTTTATGCGATGGAAATGGTATTGATGGATGACAAGGTTTAATTCTTCTTTTATAAAATTCAAAGTTTTAAATTATACACAAACTTACTTATTTGTTATGTTATTAATTTAACAAATTTGTGTTTCATATTGTGTCTTTCTTTTATAAAGTCAAAGTTTTAAATTATACACAAACTTTTGTTATGTTATTAATTTAACAAATTTGTGTTTCATATTGCTAGGGTGATAAAATTCAAGCAACAGTGCGAAAAACTCTTATTCCTCGATTTGAGACTACTATTCGTGAGGGAGTTGTGTACAACTTTCGTTCTCTCGGTGTTGTGTCTAACTCTGGAGCATATAGAACAACCGGACATCAATTCAAATTGAATTTGCAAAATAGTACAATGGTCCGAGAATTAGAAACCAGTTTGGTCACAGCCTCTCCGTACTCATTGATTTCATTCCCAGAAATTCGAAATGTTGACATGGATTACTTGATTGGTAAGTTTATTTCAATCTGTCATTGTTATTTTATTTTAGTCATTCACAATTTAATCATTATTATTATTTTTAAATAGATGTCATGGGAATTTTAGTTGGAGTGGGACAAGACAGAGTTTATGAAAGGAATGGTGTCACTACAAAATTTTAAAGTTATTGAGTTAGAGTCAGATGGGTGAGACTTTTTATACTATATAATTTTTTTCAATATTTAATAACTTTCTCTATTAATTATTAACTAATTTTTATTTTTTTATGTAGTATAAGGATTGAATGTGCACTGTTTGGATCCTATGTTGATGAACTGGATGCATATTTGCAATCCGGTTATAATCAAAATGTTTGTTGTACTTGCTCAGTTTCTAAAAGTGAAGATGTTTAATGGTAAAAGCCAACTACAAAAATGCAATGAACTGTACTAAGCTTTTATTCAACCCTGAAATTCCTGAGTCAGTTTCTTTCAAACTCAAGTAAGGTTAAAAGTAAACTAGAAGTACTACTAACTACTTATTCAAATTTTTTATTTTATTCTTTTTATTAAATACTAACTTTATGCTACATTATCAGACACTCGCATAACTTTGACCTCGCCAACTCAACCATTAACTCATAAGAAGGATACTTCTCATTTGAGTTTAGAAGAAGATTTTTAAGTCTTTTACAACGCATGACTATAGAGGAACTTAAGGATTGTCAAAATGTAATTTTCACACTTTCAATGTCATATCTATTACAGTTCATTTAGTTTGTTTTAATCATGTATTTTATTTATAATTTTTACTTCTTTTGTAGGACATGGTTTGTGTTGTCTTTGGTACAGTTAAACATATTCTTGGTGAAGGGGATTGGTGGTATGAAGCATGTGTATGCAACAAATGAGTTGTTATTGAATCTAAAAGGTTTTTTTGCTCAAAATGTAAAAAATATGTATGGACAATTGTGCCCAGGTGTGTTTCACAAATAAAATTCGTTTATGTTAATTTATCAATTCCTTAAACTATTATTGATGTTAATAAATTTCATTATCTAATTTTGGTAAAAGGTACCGTATCAAGGTTAGAGTCGTTGATGATACTGATTCTGCTACCTTTGTCATATTTGATCATGACGGAATTTCGCTAACAAACAAATCATGTCTAAATTTGCTTCATGAAATGGATCAAGTCAGTATAGTTTCTCAATTTTATTGTATCTTCAACCTTTATTTATTATTGATGTGGTCTGATTATGTTTATTTTGATGATCTGAATTATGTTTTAACAATAATGTGAATATTAGGATCCACAATCTGACACCGTGCCAAAAGAAATTGGAGATTTGGTTGAAAAAACAAATTCCTATTTAAGATAGAGGCAAAAATGATGTGAACTCAAATTTTGAAAAATCATTTCGAGTCAAAAAACTTTGTGGTGACTTGGATATTATAAAAAAAATTCAAATATGTTGCCTGTTGAAAAGGTTTCTATTCTTTTACCTTTTGTACATTATTTTACTTATCTAAATCAATATGTATTACTTTTCTGAATTTTCGTAATTTGTGATTAAGGTTGATGCTGGTCTTTTGATAACGACGTAGAAGGTGGTGTAACGAATGATTTGAATAATAAGTTTGAATAAAGAAGCTACTGATGACAAATATCAAGTCCCAAACTCTGTCCATGTACCCGTACCAGTTGAATATGATTCTGATGATTGTACCCCTCTTAAAAGGGGATTCATAGAAGTCGCTGATGATAATGATGGAGTCAATTCAAAGAATGTGAAAAATGTCAAAATTGAGAAGGAGTGATAATCAAGTTTCTTATAAACATAATACTTTAGTTATTTTGTTTTGAATTAACTTATGGTAGCATTTGTTTTGGCTAAAATTTGTTAGTTTTGCAATGTTATATTCACACATTAAGTTTCTATCAATTTTCCATTTATTGTTATACATTTCTTGCAATGTTATATTCACGTATCTGTTATTTTTCTAAATTTTGCCTTAAAAAATTGTAAGTGTTGGATATCTGTATGTCTATACTCCAACCTTACTGTGCAAGGTTTGTCATAATAACTCCGATTCTAAATTCTCTATTAAATCGTTGATGCCCATTGATTAGATTGAAGTTACATAGCTTTTGGACAAATATAAAATTTATTTAATAATTAAAAAAAAAATACGATTTGACCGTAACGGTTGTTTAGCAAATCCATTACATAGTTTTTGGAAAAGTAATGGTTTTAAAACACTGCTTTAGCAACCACCACTTCAACTTGTGAATGAAGATTAAATAACTATAATTAAAAAAATTATTTTATTGTACAAATTGTGATGTTTGAAGAAAAAAAGATAGATGTCTCTATTTTTGTTATATATTTTTATTGTCTATGTTTCTAAATTTTACCAAAAAAATGTAGGGCATATGTATGTACTCTAACATTTATTTGTAAGGTTTGTCGTAATAACTCCGATTCTAAATTCTCCACTAAATAATTGATACCACACAAAATTAGATTGAATTTATATGGAACTCGAGCTTTTACCCATGTATGTAAACAAACAACTCAACTTCAAGATTGAAAATAAAAATATCTATGAAATCCACGTCATCCCAAAAAAAAAAAATACCATTCCATTCCATCATGACATTCCTTTCCATCATGACAGTTTCTTTTGTTTGAAAAAACAACGTTATCAAATTCATTACATCACGATTTGACAGTTTTTTTATTGTTGAAAGTAATGGGTTTTTTCAAACACTACTATACCCACCACCGCTCCAAATTATTAATGAAAAAATTTATTTTATTATTTTTGCATATTTATACCTATACTCAAACGTTTATTCGTAAGATTTGTCCTAATAATTCCGATTTTAAATTATCTATTAAATGGTTACTGCCACGATTAAATATAATGAAAGTAATCCAAACAAAAAAAATTATTTAGGCAACTATAAAATTTATTTAAGAATTAAAATAAAATATAATCCAGATTTGACAGTTTTTTTTTTAAAGTAAGAGTTTTTAAAACACTACTTTAGCAATCCATACACGATTAGACGGTTTTTGTTTTATTTTTTAAACATTTATTGGTAAGGTTTGTCCTAATAACTCCGATTTTAAATTCTCTACATCTTTACTGCCACAAAATTAGATTCAATCTACAGTGTACTCAGCTTTTACCCCATGGATGCAAACAACGCAGCTTCTAGAAGATTGAGGAGAAAAATATTGATGAGAGCCAAGTCATCCAAACAAAACATTAATATCTTAGGTATTAATAGTATGTTAAAGCATAGACTCTATATATCCACACACAAAATGATGTATATATCGACTTTAAATTTTTAAATATCAAGTTTATGAAATTAACATAAACTTTCTTAATCTTTGTTAGATGAAAATGGTACGCCACACACATACATACAAATAGACGTGGTGTTTCAACCACTGGACAAAACTTTGTTGCAAGAACTCCATTGTCTGAGTTAACCATTGGTAAATAGACATACATAATTTCATCTTCAATGCTTAACTAAATTTAATCATTCATATCAATATTCAATGATTTCTATTTTACAATCTTTTTTTGTAGCAACAAATGGAACAACTCATATTAATTCCATTGCCACAACATCAATTGACATACAATCAGTCACGTTGAACAACAACAAACGTAAGAATCCTACTTATTTCACTGCAACCTCTTGTGACCATACAGTTGATGCAGGTTCGGCAATCCGTTATTATTAAAATCAACTCAAAATATTTTATTTATATATATTCACATTCATTTATTAAAATCAACTCAAAATGATATATGACTAAACTATGCTTGTATTTTAGCTTCCTCTGTAATTCGTACGAAAAACATAATGAGAAGCAACACAGCACAACCAATAAAACATGTTTCTGTTTCTGGTTAGTATATTCTATTTTCATATTGGACGCTTTCTTATTTTTTTCTTGATAATTATTAACCTTCTACATTTGGCATTTACAAATTATAAGTTTTCATTGCATTTAAAATGACATATTTCTTTATTTTATATTGTATATGCGCTACTCTCAATTGATAGATGACACTCCTATGTTAGATGTAATAAATACATGTTACGAAACATGTATCTCAACCTTACCATGTTCTTGAATCGATACCTTCATTCGTAATTATTTTTCCAAATGGTTCGTTATTCTAACAAGTGAACAAAAAATGTATTTATTTTTTCTAATCAATAGGTTCCATTTTCAAAAAATTTGACAGTCAAATCCTAATTTTCTATTTGTATCTCTATTCTTTTACTCAGCAAGTACAAGTACAAGTACAAGTGGTCAAATGACTACTTTCCATTGTGAAATGTTTGCACTTGCTGAAACACAAGGTCATATTCACACCTCAATAACCTATTTCCATCAAAGACTCATGAATAATACCATAATTGACTTTATTGCCTAAAATTTGAGTTAGTTTTATTCAACAGAAATAGTAGACTTTGGAGATCCCTCTTATACATGCTCTGAATGTGGTGCTCAAATGTGGTATGAGGAGCGAGCTGAGAAAAGTGTTAATAGCAACCTACCTAAGTTTTCACTTTGTTGTATGAAAGGATTAGTACAGATTCCATACTTAAAAAGGCCTCCGGAGTTGCTAATGAGCTTAATACATGGACAAGATCCAAGGAGTAAACATTTTAAAGAAAATATTCGAGCATATAAGTATGTTTTGTTTCACCTCTATTGGTGGAAAGATCCAATCAAACTCGAGTAGGGGTGGAGGACCACCGCAATTTATTCTTAGTGGACAAAATTTCCACAGAATTGGCAATCTAATTCCAGAGGAAGAAGCAACTCCAAAATTTGCCCAATTATATATTTATGACACAGTGAATGAGATATCTAACAGATTTAATCATTTTAGATATAAATCTTATTTGGTATATTTTATACAATAGTTTTGAATATTTTTGTTTTGTTTATGTGACCACTTTTTTTTTTTTTTTTTTTTTTTTTTAATATTATCCAGATCAAATGAACAACACAAAGATCTAGACAAAACATTAGTTGAAGACTTCAAGAGAATGGTGGATGAACACAATGTCTTAGCTAAGTCTTTTAGGAAAGTCCGTGACCACCTACAACACAATAACACATCTAATGTGTGCCTAAGGTTGTTTCGAAACAGAACAAAGGATCCAAGAACACATAATGTGCCATCATGTGATGAGGTTGCTGCTTTAATAGTTGGTGATTTGGACAACCTTGATCCTGGTCGAGACATTATTGTTAGAAAGACATCCGGCTACTTGGAGAAAATAAAAGAGACTCATGCTTCGTTCTTACCACTTCAGTATCCGTTGTTGTTTCCATTTGGTGAGGACCAATATCAAAGAAAAACTTTCCTATTAGAGAGAATGTTATGAAGGAAGGAAAACGAAAGAGGATACGCGTTACATTGAGAGACTTTATTGCATTCCGCATACAAGAGAGAGATTTCGAACATGGCATTATTGTAAATGCTGGCAGGCTATTTCAACAGTTTGTTGTTGATTGTTTCTCTATGATAGAGTCGCAAAGGTTACACTGGATACGAATGAACCAATCGACAATTAGATGCGACATATTAAGTGGTTTACAAGAAGCAATTCATAGCGGAGAAACCCATACATTGCAGTTGGAAAACGTGTAGTATTGCCAGCATCTTTTACCGGAGGTCCACGATACATGTTTATAACTGTCAAGATGCAATGGCGATTTGCAAAAAGTTTGGGGTATCCTGATTTGTTTATCACCAATAACGTGCAATGCTAATTGGCAAGAAATAAAAAACTTGTTTTCTATTAGAGGCCTTAAAGCAACTGATCGTCCAGATATCGTTTGTAGAGTATTTAAGGCAAAGCTTGATCACATGATGAGTGATTTTAAAAAGAAAAAAATATTTGGTGAAATTGTTGCAGGTAATATTTACTATTTTTGTATTTCTTTTCTTATTACTTTTATACAGATATATATTTATGAACTTATGATATTACAAATTAATATATTTAAAATTTCTTTGATAGGGACATATACCATAGAGTTTCAGAAGAGGGGATTTGCCACACGCACACATTTTGTTATGGCTTGGAGGTTCAAATTCATTAAAGACAGGTAATGACATCGACAAGTTCATTTCAGCAGAACTACCTGATTGTAATTTATATCCAAAACTTGCAAATGTTGTTTCAAGTTTCATGCTACATGGTCCATGTGGATCTTCCAATCCAAAATCTCCGTGCATGAAAGATGGCAAGTGCTCAAAGTATTTTCCAAAGGATTACGCAATCTTCAACTATTAGTTGACGATGAAGGTTATCCAAAGTACAAGCGACGAGATACTGGTTTGGTCGTTTTGAAAAAAAGAATCAGTTTGGACAATAGGTTTGTAGTTCCATACAATCCACATTTGTTGATGAAATATCAAGCACATGTCAATGTTGAGTATTGCAACAGGGAACTCAATAAAGGTATTTGTTTAAGTATGTTAATAAAGGACCAGATAGAGCCACAATAGAGATTTCAAACCGAACAGAAAATGGCCAGGTACTTGATGAGATAAAACATACTATGAGTGCAGATATTTGGCCCCGTGTGAGGCTGTTTGGAGAACTTTTGAGTACGACATCCATCAAAGGTGGCCTCCTGTTATAAGGCTTTCATATCAACCTTGAAATATGAGCAATCTGTAATGTATTCAGAAAATTATTCAATTCAATCTGTTTGTGGCGCGTAATGAAGAACTTGACACAATGTTTTGGCCTTGGTTTGAGGCAAACAAAAGTATCCTGAAGGAAGAGAATTGACTTATGCTGAATTTCCTACAAGGTTTGTTTATATAAAAATAGCAAAACATGGCAGCCCAGAAAGCAAGGTAATTCAATGGAAGACTTACTTATATTCCCCCAGGAGGTGGGGATGTTTATTTTTTTGAGAGACTCCTATTGACAATAACAAAAGGGTGCACAAGTTACAATGATATTAAGAAGTGGATGACACAACACATAAAACCTTTAAGGAAGCGTGTTTTGCACTTGGGTTGCTGCAAGATGACAATGAATTTGTGTATGCTATTACTGAAGCAAGTCAGTTGGCCTCTGGACATCAATGAGGAGATTATTTGTTATATTATTGTTCATGAATTCAATGACAAATCCTTTTGTTGTTTGGGAAGCTACATGGAAACTTTTATGTGATGGAATTTATACGAAAAAAGGAAAATGTTAAACAACCCAGGTATGCATAAATAATATAAATACTATATTATATTAATTTTGTGTTATTATTATTAATATTTTACAACACTAACTATATGATTAAAATCATTCTCTTTGATTAGGCCTTCAAATAAGTGATGATGAGTTAAAAAATATTTGTTTGGTTGAGTTTGGACAAACTACTTTTCATGAGTGGTAAATCTCTTAAAAGTTTTAAGACCATGCCATGCCCTACCCATTCAAATAGAATCAATTTGGAAAATAGGTTCTTGGCTGATGAATTAAACTATGACAAAGATGAGTTAGCTGCAAACCCACATCTCATTATTGTATCCTTAACCGCAGAACAAAGGTCAGTGTAATGATCAATTATTGCTTCTGTGATGACTAATTCGGGAGGGTTTTACTTCTTATATGGATATGGAGGCACAGGAAACACTTTATTCTGGAGAACTTTATCAGCTGCACTGAGATCCCAAGGTTCAATTGTTTTAAATATGCCTTAGTGGGATGCAGCTTTATTATTACCGAGGAAAAACAGCTCATTCCGCATTAAAAGATTCTGTTGGTTACAAACCGAAACATCTACATGTGACATCAAACAACGCACTGATAGAGCTAATCTTATCATACACTAGCTTATTATATGGGATGAAGCCTCCCAATGTAATAAATTATGTGTTGAAGCTTGTAGATCGTTACTTTTTAGAGATATCATGAGGACTGTAGATGAGGCAACCTACATAAACCATTTGGTGGGAAGGTAGTTTGTTTATTGGAGGTGATTTAGACAATATTACCTGTGTTTAGAAAAGGTTGTAGGCATGATATAGTGGCAGCTTCCAATAAACTCCATCCGAATTATGGAAATAAACTGCTAAGGTTTTTGACATTATTCAAGAAACATGCGTTTAACATCTGCAGGAACCCAATGCATATACTAAATGACATTTAAAGATTTTGCAGATTGGAGTGCTGATATTGGAAACGGTAAATCATGATCAAATGAGTTAGGAAGAGTATTATTAATATTTCCTGAAGACATTATTGGTAACAAATTCCCAAAGCCTCTATTACTTCTGTTTAATTGACATATCCACTGCTTTTACAGAACATAAACAATTTGAAATACTATGAAGAGAGGGCAATACTTGCCTCCGACTCATGATACTGTAGATATCGTTAATGATGTATATTTTAATCATTAATTCCAGAAGAGGAAAAGGAATACATTAGTTTCAGACTCAACTGTCCTTTTCTGATGAAAATTGTGCTGTGCAGGAGAATTGGTTCACACCCAGAATTTTTGAATGACATGAAATGTTTCTTGGAATTCCAAATCACCGATTAAGATTAAAGATTGGTGGTTCCAGTTCATGCCTTTTTGAGGAACATTGATCAAGCTAAGTGGACTATGTAATGGAAACAAGATGCTCATAAATGAATTGTGTACAAATATTATTGGAGCAACTGTGATCACGGGAAAAAACATCGGTGATAAGATTTATATACCAAGGATGAATTTGGTTCCATCTGATCTAGCTTTCCCATTTAAATTCCAGAGAAGACAATTTCCATTGTCGTTGTGTTTTGCAATGACCATAAATAAGAGTCAAGGTCAATCTCTTTCTCAAGTTGGTTTGTATTTAAAGCGACCTGTATTTATTCATGGTCAATTCTATGTGGCTATTTCACGAGTAAAGTCTAGGGAAGGATTGAAGATTGTTATTTTAGATGAAGAAGGAAAACCATGTACCGACACCAAAAATGTTGTGTACAAACAAATTTTCAATAATTTGTAAACATGTATACGACATTCTTTTTACGGTTATATTTGTTTATTGTAAGTTATTTTTTGTATGAAATTGAATTGATGATAAAATTCATATTATGTCTTTAATGTCAATGTCAATAAAATTATGTCTTGAATGTCAATGTTAATTCAAATT
>PGWS01030067.1:0-10583 GCA_002896235.1 Cicer reticulatum | reverse complement strand
AAACTAACATGAGACAAAAAATGATGGTTTCTCATATTGCAGTTGATTCAAAAAAAGAATATATTGTTTTTATAGTAATTGATTTAATTTCTTAACAATTGCAGGTTCATTTACAAGACTGCAATAAATTTCAGTGCAAGATGTCATCATCAATATCAATATTGTGATGGCAGTAACAGTGGTTATGTGCTTGGAAGTTGTTTACAAGACTCTATATTATACACCTATGGCTATACTTATATTACCAAAAAATGAATTTATACAGCGTTTTTTTTAATTTATTACAGCGGCTTTTTAAAAAAAACAAGTTTGTTACACTCATATCCTTCCTGCACTTCAAGATTAGTTGAAATAAGAGAAGCTTGTACATTTTGAAGGTGACAAAGTTGACTTCTTGCTTGCATCGGTGCTTTCTTTGGTGTCTTGTTTGTATCGTAGAAATGGTCGTATTGTTGCAGTAAGTTCTTCACAACTTTTCTTAACTGTGTACTATTTTACATACAATAAAAGATAGTAAGTAAACATAATCAATTCATAGCCATTAAGTTCTCGATCCTATATCAGTTTAAATACTAAGTACAACCTAACTAGGTCATAACCATTAAGTTCTCATCTAGTCTTTTAATACAATATAACCAGTTCATAACCAATGAAGTTTTCATTTTATTAATTTAAATACAATATAATCAGTTCATATTATAATCTAAACTACTAAGTAGGGCTGAACAATATTACTAATTACTAAGTTAACAATAATACCAGTTTCAATAAGTTAAAAATAATATCAAATTTAGACTAAGTATTAAGTTAATAATAAAAGTTTAAATGACAAACTTAACTAAAATTTAATGATACATAAAAAAATATCAAGACAATAACTTACCATTTCACATGTGGAAACATGAGTAAATTTGTGTGGTTCTCAATAGTGATGTTCATTTAAAAGCTGATGACAATTAAACACAAAATTAGTACCTAATAATTCAGAAATTTCAGTAAATATAACTCAATAAGTCCAACATACAGAAACCTACCAATTATCAAGCATGAACCACACAGACAAAAATTATTGGCATGGACCAACCCAACAAATATCAACAAATCATGTTTCAAAATGATGTCACGCAATCATAGTTTTCAGCAAAATATTATCCTCAAAATATAGGCACGTGTTATGCAAGTTAAGTCATATATGAATTCAAAAAGATCAAAAAGTCTGAAACCTAGAGGTAATAAACAAATCTAAATTAACATAATTATTAGGTTCATTATAAAGCTTACTACATATCTATATAAATATCAAAAGTATAATTTTCTTAGTTGAAAAACTTAGACAGGCCCAGACCCAAGAGCAACTGTGTCGTCAATAATGACTTTTTGTCTTCCACCACTAAGTTATTGTGTCTTGTTGAAGTTTCTACAATGGAATAAACAGTTTCAATTAAAAGTTAATTTACAATGACAAGAAAGTCTAATTAAACAAGTACATATACAGATTACACAATCGTCACAACATTTTCAAATATCTCAAAATCTTTTGGTCAAACTAAGGTCTCCTAAAACAAATCATCATCCATCTTATCTGCAAAACCATTGACATGTTATGAAAAGAAATTTCCACATGATTTTCATGTAGAAAAGTCAACAACCAACGAAACTGAAATTCATTAAAAAAAAATTTCAGGCATCTTCGTTATATTGAGTGTCATGCTAGCATAGTTAGTTTCATCTAAGATGACACATGAAAATTAAAAGAGATTAACATTTAAATTTTTTGAATAATCAAATTTGTTGCATTAATTTTGTTAATTTTCTCAAATTGATATGTAATAGAAAAAAACCACTGTGATTAACTGACTTGAACCATTCCACACAACCTGATAAACGACGAAAAGCAAGACATGATCCAATTTTTGCAATCAAGAATCATATTACCTAAAATTTATCATAAAAACACAACCAACCATAAAGAAATTTGAAAAGAACTATTTAAATTTGAGTTATAATTCATATATCCAATAGGTGCCAAATCAAAGAGGATGAGATCTAGACACTATGAAACCTACAGATACTTTTCAACTATCACGCAACACTTCTCCTCGTGAAACATACATACTATTAATATAAAACTTTGTTAGAGTAGTTTTTTCCTTTTTTATTTTTAGAGAAATGGACATTTTGATCCCGCATAAACTTTGAGAAACGGACATTTTTAGAGAAATGCACATTTTGATCCCGCATGAAAAATTAAAAGAATAGGATGTAAAGAAAAATTGCTTTTAAAGTAATAATTTGGAAAGAAGCCCCATAAACTTTGATTTCAGTCAATTAAGGAGTGAAATGCTAACATTACTATTTGGACTGTATATAATAGAAGAAAGATAAAATTAAGCACTACCAAACATCGTAATGACAAAACCTTGTGCTACCTCAAACATGACATTCAGAACCCAACTCAAACTGCATTTAGTGTAGAAAGGTATTGATATGTATAGGAATAAATTCACAATCTATTGATAAGTAGATGATAAAGTTTGTAAAGACAAATATAAAAAAACTTGGCAAGATATGAATGGTACCTGTTAACTAAAGAAGTCAATTAAAATTTGTTTCTAACAATTATAAAAACTTCAGTATATTCCTAATGCCCTGCCCCTACAATACAACCAACAAATATGAATTAAAAGAATATCAAACATAAAAATATTGTCATTAAGAATAATAACTATTTGGGTGGACTTCTTATCAAAGAGACTATATATCATAATTTTATGGCCACAAGAGAGGTCTTAATTGAGTATCCATTTTGAGAAAACAACCAATCTTATACCTAATTTTCTAATAGCTTTGAACACTTCTTATGCATTATTTATGAGCTCCACTAGTACCAATATTTGCAAAAAGCATTCTCTTAAACTAACTTATAAAATATCTTAAATTATCGATATATATAAATTAAACTCATTCTTAAAAAGAGTGATCCTAGATTTTACGAAATAATTTCTAAGGATAGCAAAGGACCAGCTAAGTATTACTAAAAAAGGATAGCATCAAAGTAAATTGAAACACCATTTTTCGTGCATAAAAGTAATTTTGGACAGACAAAAAATATTCTTGCTCATTCCATCAACTTCAGTCTTTATGTGCATTTGTCTAAGGATATAAAATCACATAGACATGAAGATCAAAGAACGTTGAATATTTTATTTTTCTTTAAAATGGTGCTAAAGTTTTAGAAAATCATATTTTGTTGCTTCAATTTAAAAGAGACTGTGTCTACATTTTTTGTGTGGCTATAGTAGATTCACTACTCGATGTCAAAGCATTAATTTTACTACCCATATTTTGTATTATAGTTTGCTTTGATGATGAACTTCCATTTGTCTTCAATTTCGTTTGTTGTATTTTATTTTATTATATAATTTTTTTTCAAGTTGGCACTCTGTTCTCTTTACATGTCTTTTGCAACAACAACAAAAATTCATGTAAATGGTAATGCAAGTTTGGAGTGAGAGTGTTAGGTTATGGTTAATAGATACAAAATAGTCAACAAAGAACCACAAATCAAATAGCATAACTCAATGCATAATACATAAGAAGTACAAATGTAAATAGAAAAAGGAGACTTAATGAAATTACATAATTTCAAATCCATTATTATCAATAAGAAAATAGTGAAATATGTTTGTGATTCTAGCTTGTAGAACCGTGAAAAAGAAATCTGGAATGAGACATATACAATTTGCAGAGAATGTGGGACACAATGTCATACAGATACTGATTTCCAAATTAATGGTGATTTTGAATGTATAATTGGATAATATACAATAAAGAATTAAACCCGTGCGAGGTACTAAACTAGCAACAAATCTTATCGTATGAGTGTGTGGTTGATATTCTACATCTTATTTCAATTTTAAATACAAAAATCATTTTATTTATAAATTAATAAAATATTTACACATATTTTTATATAGTTAATAATTATCAATGATACATAATGTCTCATGTATTTTATGTACAAATCAAAATTATTTGTCTCATTATTTTTAATATTCATTACTGTCAAATATTTGTCAATATTGTGATTTTAGTTCACAAATACGCTTAGTTGATATTCTCACATATCTATTCGGTTTTAAATAGAAATAATAATATTTTATGAATTATTGATAAACAGTTCTCTATATTTTTTATGAATTAATCCAATGACACATATTTGTGTTTTGCTTTGTACGTGCAAAGAAAATTATTTGTCTATTATTTTTTAATACTATTATTGTCAAATATTTATCTCATATTTATTATGCATCACTAAAAATATTTGTTACGCTATTTTTTATTATATATTAATTACGAATGTTTATCTAGTATTTTTATGCCTCATGTTATAATATCTATCTAACATTTTGTTAATATCTAGTGAATCGATCAAATATTGTGTCCTGTGAATTGTTTTATGTAATAATTCATCCAAATACTTTCTCATGTTTTTTTAACAAATATTATCTCATTTTATTTTAATATTTATCTGGTGTTTTTTTATATATTGTAACAAATCTTTTTTATCAGATAAATATTTGTCATTCTTTTACAAATATTTTATTTGCATTTTTTAAAAAACATGGTTGTTTTCAATTATTAACCCACAATTACTTTATTTTGGTAATTTTCAACTTTTAAAAGCCACCTATTTTTTCTTTAAAATAACCAATCTTATTTTGTAAAAACAAAAACCATTTTATTTAACGAATAAAATTGTTATTTTATTCTTTATATTCTTACAATGTTAAAATTGAAAAGATAAGATTAATCTTTTAGTAATATTTTACTACTTATATTATATATGATAATTTTTTAATTATATTGATAGTGATCAATGTTCCAGACATACTTAATGCGGTTATTTGAAAGTTGAATAAAGAAAAGATCCATATAACAAAAAAAAAAAAATAATAAGAAAAAGAAAAAGAAATTTCGTTACCTTTTGAACACCACACCATGTGGTATATAATTATACCTAAAAAGCCGTATAACGCCGTGAACAGTTTTTAATGCTTTTTTGTCAGAGGTGATTAAATGTACATCTCTTACTATTATAACATTTAATTTAATGATAATAACAAATTAATAAAATTTGTCACGTATGTTGTAATCTCCCTAGCAAATAAAATCAGAGTAGTTCTAATCTCTCTTCTCCTTCCACGTTTTTTCTCTCTCCTCTCAATTTTTGCACCCGAAATAAAAGATAGATTCCGTTATTTTTTAGCAACTAGAGACTTCATTTTTTTTCAATCGATCAAATCTCAGATCCGTTTGTTTAATGGTTTTTCGCAACACTCATTTTTTCTTGTTATATGTCATGTTTATCCATTAAGATCTCAATATTTCAATATCATTCCAAATTGTAAAAATCCATATTTTACATTAGATCAAGAAAAATCATATTCAGATGAGGTGTCTTCTAGGTTTCTTGAACACGAGGCTTTTCTTTGTGCCTTTTTCAAAAAGGAAAAATATGTAGAAACCAAATAACAAAATGAAAGATTTAAACAAATCATATATACTTTTAACAACCATTGAAACTTTGTAGTAAGATTAAACAATTGTCATTGAAAAATTACAGAAGAAAGATCTGTTTTGGATGTGAAAAGAGAATAATAGAAATAAAAAGGAAAAAACAAAAGCAATGGTAGAGCAGGGGCGACTGTTTTGGATGTTTTACACTAAATTTATGGATTATTTCAAATGCCATTTATGGCATATCTTTTTTTATATGTTTTGAAGACTAATTGTTATTACCTTGTTGATGTTGACATCTTTGTTCAATTTATTATTGAGGTTCATTCATATAAATTGTTTCCCCTATTATGCATGTGTAGATACTAATTATAAGAAGAACGATATACTAGATAGAATAATAGATGGTGGAAAGATTTTTAGAGGTGACACATAGGTAATGCAAACTTCAAAATGACTCAAACATAATTGTATTAGTAATATTATTATATATTATGAGTAGGGTATTAGATATTTCTATTTTCCTCTATATATACTCATTGTAACCCTATAATTTAGTTTGGTTTATTATATGTTATGAAAGTGTTTCTCTTCTTCCTCTTTCTTCCTCTTTTCATTGTACGATGGTATCAAGAGTTTGGTTGATTTGGGATCTACCTACCGTAGAGAAGAGAGAGCTATTTTGATAGGAAAGACAACCACCAAAAGAGAAAGAGAAGAGTAACCCTATTCCCGATTTTGTAAATCAGTATCAGAAAACATCGATGCGCATCGTAACCGTTGGACGGGCCTGATATTTGGACAGCAGTTCGCAACATTTAGGTCTTCGTCTTCAACGGTTGGATCGACGAAACGACGTCTGGAGAGAGAGAAATTTGTGCTCGCACAGCACCAGGTTACCTTAATTTATTTCTTCAGTGATTGTGTTTTGTCGTAATTTTTTCTGTCATTATTTGTTATGGCTGTGTTAAGAATGATGTCTCTCAACTGTTAGGTTCACCTCAATGGACAAAATTATCTTATAGATTTTTGTGATGAAAATTTTTTTGATTGGAAAAGATATGTGGTTTGTTGATGGAACTTCTGTTAAGCCTACAGATAAAAAGGATGAAACTCAATATGCAAAAGATCTGAAAACATGGAATGTTAGTAATTCAAAAATTATTACTTGGATTAATAATTCTGTTGAGTTGTCTATAGGAGTACAACTAGCAAAATATGATACTGCTAAAGAGATTTGGGATCACTTGAAACGTTTGTATGTTCAGTCTAACTTTGCAAAATGTTATCAGTTAGAAAGTGATATTAGAGCCCTTAAGCAGAGCAGTATGACCATTCAGAAATTCTATTCGGCAATGACTAATCTGTGGGATCAATTGGCTCTTATGGAATCACCTGAGTTGAAAGCTGTCAAAGCATACATTGATCAAAGAGAGGAGCAACGTCTGGTTTGGTTTCTAATGGCTCTTCGTGATGATTTTGAGGGCCTTCGTGGGGGTATTTTGCATCGTTCCCCCCTTCCTAATGTTGAAGCAGTAGTTAGTGAATGTTTGGCAGAAGAAAAAAAATCAGACTTAAGACTCATTCTAGGTATGTTAAATAAGGAAATTCTCTCAGCTCCTCCATCTGTTTTTGTTGCTCCTGTTCAAGAAAAAAATCTCAAGGGAGAGTTGGGCTTGGTAATGATGAATGTGCATTCTGCAAAGAAAAAAGGTCAATGGAAGACGTTGTAAATTGGAGAGAGCACATAAGAAGAATTTTAGGGGGCCATCGTCCAATGTTGTTGCTTCTGCTCCTCCTACCATTGACTCTAGTTCTGGTTCTGTATACTCATCTGAGACGCTTCCCAAATATCTGATATTGCAGACACTTCAAGGCTTCTGCCACTCAATCACATGCCATGTCTGCCACCTTGGTCTAAAGGTTTGACTCCTCTGGTATGTCAGGTATATCTCTTTCCATATGGATTCTTGATTCTGGAGCATCTCATCATATGACATACGATGATAAATCTTTTGTGTCTGTGAAACCTGCCTCGTCCTTGTCGGTTATGACTGCGATGGCATCCTATGCCACTAGCAGGCATTGGTTCTGCTCTCCACACCTAACTTGTCTCTTTCTTGTTATATATTCCTAATCTTCTTGAGTCTTGCTTGTTAGTCAAATATGTGATTCGGTTGATCGGTTATGTTTTCTTTCCACCTTTTGTTTGTGTGCGGATCCACATTCCGGAGGTGATTGGAGACAGGCCATAGACAGGGGGGACTTTTACGTTTTGGATGAACATGACTCCCAGATTACTGCAGGCCTCAACAACTACTGCTGACTTATTATCTAGTTTGCTTGAATTCATTATCTTCTAGTTTTTATTTATGGCATTCTCGCCTTGGACATGTTTCTGCTCTAGATTAAATATTTGGGCTTCTACTGGAGCCTTAGAAGAGTAAAACCTGTGATGATCTCAGATTGTTGTGGTTGTAAACTGCTAATTTCCAGCTTTACGTTTAGATAAGTGTTTCCGTTCATATGCGCCTTTGATTAGTCACTCTGATGTTTTGGGTCCATCACCGGTGCCCACCAAAGGTGGATCTAGATATTAATGTTCGTTTATTGATGATTACACTCGTTATTGTTGGGTTTATGCTTATGAAAAATCGGTCTGAATTTTTTGACTATTTATCATAATATTTCGTGCATTGCAATGGTCAAAACTCAACATAATTCTGTTATAAAGTGTTTTCGTTGTGATTAGGTGGTGAATATACCTCTAATAAAATTTTCTGAATTAATTGCTTATGATGACACTCGCCACCACAACATCTTGTACTGATACTCCTTCAACAAAATGGAGTTGCTGAAAGGAACATCGTCACATCTATAGGACTGCTCGTGTCCCTTGTGTGTCTGCTTCAGTTCCTAGTGAGTTTGTGGGAGAGCTATTCTTACTGCTGTTCATGCTATTAATAGAATTCCATCCTCATCATATCAGGTTTGTCTCCCCTTTGAAAATAATATGCTTCTACCCCTGATACTATCTCTTTGAAATTTTTGGTTCTACTTGTTTTGTTCTCGCCCTCAAGTAGAGCGCAGTAAGTTGTCTTCTCGTTCAGCCATGTGTGTTTTCTTGGTTATGGGATGGTCAAAGGGTTATCGTGTTTGATCCTCATACAAGAAAACTTTATGTATCTCGTAATGTTGTTTTTCTTGAGCACATTCCTTTTTACTCTGTTTCCTCTGATTCTCATATTACTAAGAGTTTTGAACTAACCCATATTGATCCGTTTGGTCCTAATGATAGCGCTTCTAGTGATTGTACTATTGAGAATTGCAGGACAAATACTACTACTCCACATGAATGACATCCCTCTGTCCCCCCCGGCTGTCCAACCACCTCCTGCGATTGTTGATCCTCCTCGTTACCCTTCTCGTCAACGTAAGTCTACTCAGTTACCTGATTTTGTCTATTCAACTTACTCAGCTTCGATTGCTTCTTTTGTTAACCTCTATTCACAGTGTGTTTAGCCTCTTCCTATAAAGAGGCTGTTCTTGATCCTCTTTGGCAGCAGGCTATGGCAGAAGAACTATCTGCATTGCACAAAAACCAACACTTGGGAATTGGTACCTCTTCCTCCTGGAAACGTGCTATGTGGTCTCGTTGGTATACAAGATCAAAACTAAGTCTGATGGGTCAGTTGAGCGCTACAAAGCACGTCTTGTTGCTAAGGGTTTTCTCAACAATATGGTATGGATTATGAAGAAACTTTTGCTCCTGTAGCCAAGATGACCACTAGTCGTACTCTTATTGCAGTTGCATCTATTCGTCAATGGCATATTCCCAAATGGATGTAAAAAATGCCTTTTTAAATGGTGAGCTTCATGAGAAGTCTATATGGTCCTCCACAAGGAGTTTCTCATGATGTAGGGGAAGTATGTAAGTTAAAAAAAGGGCTCTATATGGTCTTAAACAAGCTCCTCGAGCTTGGTTTGAGAAATTCTCTACTGTGATCACTTCGCTTGGTTTAATCGCTCTAGTGAACATGATTCTGCATTGTTTATAGGTCCACCACTCATGTCGCATTATACTTTCTCTATATGTTGATGATATGATTATTACAGGTGATGATGTTAGTGGAATTCAATGAGTTGAAAAATATGCAGTTAGCCAAACAGTTTGAGATGAAGGACTTGGGAACTCTTCGCTATTTCTTGGGGATTGAAGTTGCTACTCTCCTAGAGGCTACTTCTTTCTCAATCCAAGTACATTGCCAACATTCTTGATCAGGCTCGTCTTTCTGATACTAGGAGCAGCGATACTCTCTTGAGTTGAATGTAAATATGCTCCCTCGGATGGTGTTCCTTTACCAGATTCCACTTTGTATCGTACTTTTGTTGGCAGCTTAGTGTTCTTACGATTACCAGACTGAATTGCTTTATGTTGTTTCATGTTTGTTAGTCAGTTTGTTGTCTCTCCCCACTACAGTACACGTTGGGCACAGTTCTTCGAATTTCATTCGATTACTTCGAGAACTCATTTCAAGTCTTCTCTCCATCGTCATCCTCATTGGAGTTACGAGCTTATTCTAATGCTTGATTGGGCTGGTGATACCACTTTGTCGTAAATCCACCATAGGGTTTTGTATCTTTCTTGGAGACTCTCTATATTTCTTGGAAGAGTAAGAAACAAGCATTGTCTTTCTCGCTCTTCTACAGAAGCTGAGTATCGTGCTATGGCATCCACTACCGCAGAAATAATTTGGTTGCGTTGGCTTTGTCTCTGATTATGGGTATCTCTTGTTGCTGAGCCAACTCCATGCACTGTGATAATCAAAGTGCTATTTCAAATTGCCACAACCGGTCTTTCATGAATGCACCAAAAACACTGAGATTGATTGTCAATTTTTACTCGTCATCAATCTTCAGGCATGGTGGAACTATTACTCACCATTTTCTCTTCTTCTTTACAAATGCTGATTTATTCACAAAGATTGCATCTAATTAAACGTTTCCGTTTTTATGTTGAACAAACTCTCGATGCTCCATGTTAATGCATCGTGAGTTTGAGG